>SJYX01014725.1:33123-59353 GCA_006410675.1 Oreotragus oreotragus | reverse complement strand
AAGGCTTTCTTATCTCTTCTTGCTATTCTTTGGAACTCTGCATTCAGATGCTTATATCTTTTCTTTTCTCCTTTGCTTTTCGCCTCTCTTCTTTTCAGTGCTATTTGTAAGGCTTCTCCAGACAGCCATTTTGCTTTTTTGCATTTCTTTTCCATGGGGATGGTCTTGATCCCTGTCTCCTGTACAATGTCACGAACCTCATTCCATAGTTCATCAGGAACTCTGTCTATTAGATCTAGGCCCTTAAATCTATTTCTCACTTCCACTGTATAATCATAAGGGATTTGATTTAGGTCATACCTGAATGGTCTAGCGGTTTTCCCTACTTTCTTCAATTTAAGTCTGAATTTGGAAATAAGGAGTTCATGATCTGAGCCACAGTCAGCTCCTGGTCTTGTTTTTGTTGACTGTCCAAGCCTATGCCCCTATCAGTAACACTAAAGAAGCTAAAGTTGAACGGTTCTATGAAGACCTACAAGACCTTTTAGAACTAACACCCCAAAATGATGTCCTTTTCATTATAGGGGACTGGAATGCAAAAACAGGAATTCACCATCAGTTCTATCAAATGTATCTCTTTTCTACTCACCTAGGCTATGAAGATATTGCTTTTCCTCTGCTTTTTTTCACCAGGTCTCAGAATGGAGAAGTCCCTCAGTTCAAAAAGGTGGTGTTCGAGGAATTTACTGATGCCTCCTTTACTCAGGCTGTATACCGTGGACAATTAAATGAACACCTGGGACTCTTGGGACCATATATAAGAGCAGAAGTGGAAGACAATATCGTGGTAAGTTGAGTACAACGGGATTACAAGAAAATTGATCCATATATGTTTTTTAAATTTCTGATTATAAAAATACTATTTTCACACTTTCAAAAAGTTTAAAGTATAGAAAATAAGAAAATTGAAAATAACCCCATAATTATCATTTTTCTGTATATTCTTATGTTTTTCCTATGTATTCAAAATTATACAATTCATCATTCTACTTCTTTTTAAAATAAACGTTATATACATTCCTTATGTTATTAAAAACACTACATATGTTTTTCAACTGAAAGAATATTAGTTCATTATATGATTTTATGGTTTATTTAACTGTTTTTCTTTCAACAACCTTTTAGATAGTTTCTTTTTTTTTTTTTCTCACTGTTTAAGTAATCATGTTATCACAACTCTTTTCCCAGGATAAAATTCCAGAAGTGCAATGTACAAGAACATTTTAAAACTTTCTCTAACAAATTATCTGTTAATGTTCTTTGCATAGTTGAAATTTTTGGAGCGAATGCTTTTCTTGTTAATTTGTATTACCATATATATTATAGATCATTGATATATTAATGATCACTGGTCATTTTAGTGAATAATATTTTTCCAAGTTTATTTTCTTTTAATTTTATATATGTTGTGTCTGACTCTTTATGACCCCGTGGACTGCAGCCTGCCAGGCTCCTCTGTCCATGGGATTCTCCAGACAAGAAAACTGGAGTGGGTTGCCATGCCTTCCTCTAGGGGATCTTCCTAACCCAAGGATCAAACCTATGTCTCCCACATTGCAGGCAGATTCTTTACTGTCTGAGCTACCAGGGAAGCCCAATTTTATATATAGTGATTTTTAAAATAAAATATGTTTGAAGTTTTAGGTAGTAACCCATAAATCTTTCCTTTATGACACTTTGATAGCTTTTATGTTTATAAAAATCCTTCCTTATACAGAGATTTATTTTCTTAAAATCACCTATATTTTCTTCAACTTTCTTTTACATTTTAATTTCTTAACATCTAACTTTTTAATCCAATAATAATTCCTGTAGACTAGAATTTGCTTTGGCACTGTATGAGCCAAAGATCAAGATAGTTTTTTTTTTCTTTCTAGAAACAGTCATCCATTTTCCCAACTGATTGTTTACAGGAAGGAAATAGAAGGATCTAAAATTATAGGATTGTGAGTGAATTTATTCTGACTTGAATTTTACTTTCCATATGTCCCATGGAAATGCATAACTTTTTAATTTGAAAAAAAAAAAAGTCTTGTATAAAGAGCATATGTAATCATCCTGGCATTTGTCATGAAGAACTTTAAGAGCATCAGTTCCTGGGGTTATGGTCCCTTAAAACCCCTATGGTCATATTTTTCTTTTACTTTAAAATTTATTTTAAGGATTTAGCAATTTTCTCCTTTGTAACTGTGAGTTCATGTCTTAAAGACTGTGGAAATGAAAAATGTCTCAGTTTCTTTCACAGATCTTTAGGTTTGGGTTCTAATAACATACCGATTCCTCCAGGTATTGAAAACCTGGATAACACCCCCTAAATAGGCATTGCTATTAGGGATATAAGAACTTTACAAGATCCTAAAACATAATACTTGCCTTTTTCTCTCTTGCTCTGCAGGTAACTTTCAAAAACCAGGCCTCTCGTCCCTACTCCTTCTATTCTAGCCTTATTTCTTATAACGGAGATCAGAGACAAGGAGCAGAACCTCGAAAAAAGTTTGTCAAGCCTAATGAAACCCAAAGCTACTTTTGGAAAGTGCAGCACCATATGGCACCCACCAAAGATGAGTTTGACTGCAAAGCCTGGGCTTACTTTTCTGATGTTGATCTGGTAAGCAGGGCTCCTTTGTGCTGGCCCTTTCCTGCTTTGAAAGAAAGGGTCTCAGAACTTCCCTGGCAGTCTCATGGTTAAGACTCTGTGCCTCCACTGCAGGGGACACAGGTTCAATCCCTGGTCAGGAGCTGAGATCCCACATGCCCTGAGGTGCAGCCAAAAAGTAAAGTGTTAAAAAAAAAAAAAAGAAAAGGTCTTCTTTGTGTCAGCTGCTAAGAAGTGTGGGATTTATCACCAGCATAATGGGAAGTTTTCAACAGGGGAGGTGTCAGCATATTTATGTTTTAGACATATCACTCAGGAATCTACTAAAGAGGAAGAATTGTCCCATGGGAAGCTGCGGAATGGGGTGGAGGGTCATAAAAGCTGATGAGAAATCCCCTCTGGTTCCTGAGTGAGAGAACATTCGCTCCTACAACTAATGTCTTTCCTTTCAGGAAAAAGATGTGCACTCAGGCTTGATTGGCCCCATTCTGATCTGCCGCGTGGACACGCTGAGTGCTGCTCATGGGAGACAAGTGACAGTACAGGAATTCGCTCTGTTTTTCACCATTTTTGATGAAACCAAGAGCTGGTACTTTGCCGAAAACATGGCAAGGAACTGCAGGGCGCCCTGCCATGTCCAGCCAGAGGACCCTACTTTTCAAGAAAAGTATCGCTTCCATGGTAATACAGTCCACACCCAAATCTCATTTGCCGTGAAGTGAGCCTGGAGCCTGAGGCTGGGATGTTGTATGATTTGAGAGTATATGGATGAGAGTGCAATCTTCCTAGGAATCCATCCTCTTGGCTGGAATGGAGGGAAAGACCCAGGCACAATAGACGTTAACAGCTTTCTCTGTGTTCTTTCTCCAGCAATCAATGGCTATGTGATGGATACACTCCCTGGCTTAGTCATGGCTCAGCATCAAAGGATTAGGTGGTATCTGCTCAGCATGGGCAGCAATGAAAATATCCATTCCATTCATTTCAGTGGCCATGTGTTCACTGTGCGAAAAACGGAGGAGTATAAAATGGCTGTCTACAATCTCTACCCAGGTACGAACCAGTTTGTGCTCTGTCTTCAACTTCCTGTGCTGGCTGAGGAGCTCCTTTCAAGGTCTAGGCCCTGGGGATGTGTCCCTTGAACAAAGAAGAGAGATCATAAAGAACTTAGCAAATGAAGATGATCATTTAAGATACAGATAATGTGCTGTAAAGGAAACAGAGCAGAATCAATGGACAATGGATGTTCCCAGCACTTTCTTAGGAAAAGAGGATTTTTCTCCCAATTCGAATCCCACAGGGCACCAATAGTGATTCCCAAAGAGTGACTGGTTTAAGTATGAAGAACAAATTTTGATTAAACACTGCTCCCACTGTTGATCAAAATAGAATATCATCTTAATTCTCAAATGTTCCTTTAAAACAGGTTCCGAACTTCCCTGGTGATCCAGTGCTAGGTCTCGGTGCTTTTACCACAGGGCACACAGTTTTGATCACTAATCAGGGAACTAAGATCCCATATACCTCACAGTGCAGGCAAAACAGAAGGAAGAAAAAGAATAGGTTTAATAGTGGAAGTAAACTTCTGTTTCTGTGTAAAAATTCTGATAAGCCCAGTGACTTTTCTTGCTGACTCTTGAGTAATGAACAGGCCTGCAGTCACTTCACATCACAAAGAAAATTCAAGTCAAACATCATAACATCCACTTCAACTTTGATTGAATTAATCAAAGAAAAATTTCCCCCTTTTTTCTTGGCTGTGCCACAGGCCATGCGGGATCTTAGTTCCCTGACTAGGGATAGAACCTCCACCCCATGAAATGGAAACATGGAGTTGTAACCAGTGGACTGCCAGGGAAATTCCATTCTTCATCAAAATTCTGAATTTCCTTTTATAAGGTTTTATTCTAGATTTTCAGCAAGAGGCACCTCCTTCTGGGTTTCATGACAAGTGCTCTGCTATGGCATTCAGTGGGCCCATTCGCTCTGAAATCATGCATTTTATTCTTAAGCTTTAGGGGATTTTTCTCCTTATCATTTCTCTGATTCCCGCCCCCTACTTTTGTTTTCTTTCCTTGCAGAACTTTCATTAGAAAAGTCTTGGACTTCATCTTCTATGACTCAGTTTCCCTCATTTCCTTCTGTTTGCTTGCCTTTTTGCATTATGTCCTTAGGTTTCTCTTCCAGATCACTAATTTGGCCTTTAGCTTCAGAACTTGATTTTAACTTCAATATCTCCTTCCTATGCTTCCCCCCTCCACTCCTGGCTGGTTGCTGCTTTGAACCGTAGCTTGGAGGGGGGAGAGATAAGGGATATCACCACTGTCTGCACCTGGCAGATATTTAAAGTGAAAGTGAAAAGTCAAAGTGCAAGTCGCTCAGTCGTGTCTGACTCTTTGTGACTATAGTCCATGGGATTCTCCAGGCCAGAATACTGGAGTGGGTAGCCTTTCCATTCTCCAGGGGATCTTCCCAACCCAGGGATCAAACCCAGGCCTCCTGCATTGCAGGTGGATTCTTTCCCAGCTGAGCCACCAGGGAAGCCCAAGAAGACTGGAGTGGGTAGCCTAACCCTTCTCCAGCAGATCTTCCTGACCCAGGAATNGCCAGAATACTGGAGTGGGTAGCCTTTCCATTCTCCAGGGGATCTTCCCAACCCAGGGATCAAACCCAGGCCTCCTGCATTGCAGGTGGATTCTTTCCCAGCTGAGCCACCAGGGAAGCCCAAGAAGACTGGAGTGGGTAGCCTAACCCTTCTCCAGCAGATCTTCCTGACCCAGGAATCGATCTGGGGTCTCCTGCATTGCAGGCAGATTCTTTACTGAGGTCTCAGGGAAGCATGGCAGATATTTAAAGAGGACTCTTTCTCTGGTGGGGTACTTTCAGGGGCTCTGCAAAAACTCCTTTGGGGGACCCTCTTACATGAAATCCTCTTGACTTGGTTGGTTCTACCTTTATTCTGGATGGTCACTTATCACTCAGCCCTCAGCCCCTCAGCATTCACCTCTAGCTTCTTGCTCCTAAGGTTACTTTACTCATCGAGGCAGGGAGCCCACATCTTGTCAACGAGAAATCCACCTCTGGCTCTGCCAAGCCTTGAGAGTGTAGGCCAGTCCTAACACAGTAGCTTTCTCCCGTCTCCACCCCTGAAGCGTCCAGGTACTCTTTCTCTCCCTTTCCCCAGGGTCAGAACTTCACCTCCAGTGTCTCCAGCTGCAGGGGTTACATCACAGGCACTTTGGGTCAAAGAGTGGTGCAACTGACTTGGCTAGATCTCCTCTGATGTTCTGCATAATCTGATGTATCTTATGCCCATTTTGGTAAAAGGAAGTAACTTTCCTGCCTTCTGGTTTTGCTAAGGTGTCTTTGAGACGGTGGAAATGCTACCATCCAAGGTTGGGACTTGGCGGATAGAATGTCTTATTGGCAAGCACCTACAAGCTGGGATGAGCACTCTCTTCCTGGTGTACAGCAAAGGTGAGTGGCACTGGGCACTCAACCGCTTTCCACCTCCTCAAAGGGTGGCCTTTGCCAAGAACTGCATACAAGTTCACAGTCATTACCAAATCTAAAATGAATATTGCGGGCAGAAATCAGAATCCTCAGAAGAGGGCGGATCTGCCTGAAGCTTTGAACACTTTAACACTGAAGTCCCAAGAGCTCCAGGAGCAAATTATGAAGCTTAATTTTGGTCCTGTTATGAAGTATAACTCTCATATATCATCTGGAAGAAGTTGAGTTTTAATCCTCAACAAGAAGAGAAACACTGGTATACTTATGGATGGACCCTAGTTTTCAGTTCAGTTTAGTTGCTCAGTCGCGTCCAACTCTTTGAGACCCCATGGACTGCAGCATGCCAGGCCTCCCTGTCCATCACCAACTCCCGGAGTTTACTCAAACTCAAGTCCATTGAGTCGGTGATACCATCAACCGTCTCATCCTCTGTCGTCCCCNTGGAGTTCTGGAGGAGTCTTCCATGTCCTAGGGTTATAGGCAGATACTTGGACTTTATACCAAACCTAGGAGCAGAGCATGTGAATTGCAGAGTTGAAATCACAATTAAATGGTCAGCCCTGATATGGTTGTTATGCTAAGGTAATGGCATTGGTGGAAACGGGTGGAATTCTGAGACCTGGGGTGGGTATATTTAGGCAGACATGCATGAGGCTGTGAACCACAAACCTCTAAATTGCCCTAAACCTTCTCTGCTGAAGGAGGTGACCTTTCCCCAGTCTCTGAAGCGGTCATCCCTGCTGTGCACACAAATCTTTCAGTTGCTCCACCTGGAATAGTTGCCTTCCAACCCAGTGGCTAGTCTCCTTAGACCACTAAGTGTTTGGCTACTAACAAAAGCCAGATGAGTTATGGAAAACTGACAGATCATCACAAATTTAGTCAGGCGGTGATAAAAAAAAAAAAATCACAACTCTTAAGTGTGGTATCTCCTCTGGAGCAAATTAACACAGCACCAGGCACCTGATATGGAGCCACAGACCTGGAGGATGCTTTCTTCTTCATTCACACTGACAACCAAAGTCAGAATAGCTTTGCATTTACGAAGTGGGAACAAGAGTATGAACTTCATGGTTGATGCTTCAAAGTGATGCCAGTTCCTTATTGTAATATAGACCCTGAAAGTGAAGTGAAAGTCGCTTAGTCCTGTCCGACTCTTTGCAACCCCATGGTCGCATGAAATTCTCTAAGCCAGAATACTGGAGTGGGTAGCCTTTCCCTTCTCCAGGGGATCTTCTCAACCCAGGGACTGAACCCAGGTCTCCTGCATTGCAGGCAGATTCTTTACCAACTGAGCCACAAGGGAAGCCCAATAGAGACCCTGCTGCTGCTGCTGCTAAGTCGCTTCAGTCATGTCCGACTCTGTGCGACCCCATAGACAGCAGCCCACCAGGCTCCCCCATCCCTGGGATTCTCCAGGCAAGAACACTGGAGTGGGCTGCCATTTCCTTCTCCAATGCATGAAAGTGAAAAGTGAAAGTGAAATCACTCAGTCATGTCTGACTCTTAGCGACCCCATGGACTGCAGCCCACCAGGCTCCTCCATCCATGGGATTTTCCAGGCAAGAATACTGGAGTGGGGTGCCATTGCCTTCTCCTAATATAGACCCTAGGGACCCCAAATATATTGACATCCCACAGAACACCATACTGCTCCATTACATGGAAGACATTATGCTGACTTCCATGTCAGACTCTTGTGACCCCATGGACTGTAACCCACCAGGTTCCTCTGTCCATGGAATTCTCCAGGTAAGAATATTGGAGTGGGTTGCCATTTCCTTCTCCAGGGGATTGTGCTAACAGGCCCTGGTAAATGGAAAATAATAATCACTCTAAATGTTTTTGTGATTAATATATGTATAATCAGATATATATACAGACACATAAATATGTATATATTGTGTTGTTAACTAAAAGAAAAATGCACAATGTTAAAGTTGTGAGTTAAATTTTATTCAGGGTCTTACTGAGGACTAGTCTGGGAGACAAGTCTCTCACATAGCTCTGGGAGCTGCTCCAAAGAGGTGAGGGGAAGCTAGTTTACATGTTTTGCTGTTAAGGCATACATGTAGTCAGACATACATCTTGGTGAAATATTGCAGGTACTCACAAAGAACAGAGGTTTCAAGTTCATGGTTATACTGTTTTTCTATGTATGGAAAGATGCAAAAAGCAGAGTTCATTACAATTCTTGAAATGCATATTAACTACTTAAGGACCTGTCTGTCCAAAGCACAGAGTATCCTGTTATCATCTTGAATTTCCTGAAACACAGTGTTTAAGTTCTGAAACACACAGTGCCTCATCCTGTTATCCTGTTAATCTCTTCCTCTGAACACCCAGTACCCTATCACCAGCTGCAGATCAATCTTTGTAGACTTGGGGGGTGAACAAAATGTTCTTTGTTCTTTTGTCTGAAGTTTGATAGTATGTATAGATACAGATATATTATCTTTATTATAAATGAGTATTTCTTGCTTCTGACTTTAATGGGAATGGATCCCATATTTCACTGTTTAATATAATGTTCAGTTAGTTTCAAGTATTTTTTTTATCACATTTAAAAGGTTTCTTGCTCCTACTTTATTTGGAAAGGCTGTAGAATCTCATCAAGTGCTTTTTCAGCATCTTGGATATGATCACGTTTATTCTCTTTGCTGTAAATTATACTCCCATTCAATGGTGGGCTGGCGAATGTTTAACAACCAGCTCTGGGGCAAAGTGGAGGTCAGGGGAAGGGCCTTTATTTGTAACATTTGTGGATTTCCATGATGTAAATATTTCCCATCACACCTAATTTCAAGCTGCTGATGCAAGGTCACTGGATGCAGACTTGGGAGCAGCCAGCCACAATTGCTTCTCACAAGCTAGTCCTAGCTGGGTTCAGCACAACTCAGTGCTGCATTCCTGGGAAAACCTCCCTTAGTCATAGTATATTAGTCACTGAATGTTTAGTTGGATCGAAAAAACTGAAATATCTACATCTCCTCTACCGAAAAAGTTTCTGGACTGGTGGTCTAGTCTAATGGCAGTAGAGATGTCTCTACAGTTCACGCTAACCAGAACTCTGTCATCCCAGAGCATGCCTGATTAATTTATACATTTCAGTCTTAGTCATCTTCCTCCAGTATAATGGTTCTCAAATGTTTAAAAATCTTTGTACCATCCACATGCTCAGTCCCTCAGTCATTTGCAGCCCCATGGACTGTAGCCTGCCAGGCTCCTCTGTCCATTTTATTTTCCAGGCAGGAATACTGGAGTGGGTAGCCATTTCCTTCTCCAGGGGATCTTCCCCACCCAGGGATCAAACCCAAGTCTCCTGCATCAGCAGGCAGATTCTTTACCACTGTGCCACCTGGAAACCCCAGGAAACCAGGTGAAAACCACCTGGGCAACCATTCACATGCAAAATATTTTTTCATAAGCAATGTCTCATCACAGAAGTCCCTCATAAAGGGAGTAAAAGAACCCAACACCTTTTAAAGATCATTGCTTCACTGGCCACTATTTTCAATATTTCATATTTTGAATGTGAATTTTGAACTGTCAGTGATGCAGATCTTTCCCTCTGGTTTTCAAGTTTAAAAGAACACTAATCCTGTCCTTTTAAAATATTTATCTTTGGTTGTGTTAGAAATCAGTGTTAATGTTGACACCAGGTGATGATACACAGCAAGAAAATTCTGTCAAAATCACTGATGTGGCCTTAGCCCAGCTCTCTGTGCTACAAAGTGTCTGAAGAAGATACATAAATGATCCAATGGCAAACAGAAAACAGCCTTTACTGTTTTCTAAAGTTAGGCTTGAATATGCAATACCAGGCTCTATGGTAATTCCTTACCTCACTCCCTCAAAGCAAGCTTTTAAGGGCTTCGCTGGTGGCTCAGTAATAAAAATCTATCTGCCAATGCAGGAGATGCAGTTTTCATCCCTGGCTTGAGAAATTTCCCTGGAGAAGGCAATGGCTACACACTCCAGTATTCTTGCCTGGGAAATCCTATGGACAGAGGAGCCTGGTGGGCTACAGTCCATGGGGTCACAAAGAGTCAGACATGACTTAGTGACTAAACAACAACAACAAAGGAGGCTTTACTTTGCACCTAAACCCAAATGCTCTCACCAGGCACACTCCATAATTAATTCCTGAGCATTCTTGTCCTAAGGATGGTAAGGGAGGCAGCCAGGGCTGAGTGTCCCAGAAAAAACAAACACACAAGGGAGCGTGCACCCTCACCGCCTTGGCAATAAGTTGGACTGGGCTTTTAGGGCTTGGAAGGACCCTGCCTGGCAGCCACGTGAGGGCACAGGAGGGGTGCCTGCATTCGTCTCCAGTGGGCTCCCCTATACTTGCTTAGCCACTGCTTCCACACTGCTGAAATAGAGGTCCAAAAGCATACCCTAAAAGTCCCACCCATTTGGGGGCACTTATCTCATACAACACTCCACATATTCCCCCTCCCCACCAAATATGTAAAAGCAAGATAGATTCCTAAACTGAGTGCTTAAAACTCACCCCCAAAAGATTAGTGCTGTCTACAACCTCAGCCTAAAGGATGTATTTTCCCAAACTGAATGGAAGAGAATAAGAATATATTCTAAAGAGTTCTTGTCATCACACTCAGCGCTAAAGAAAACCTGAGAAAACAGCTAAGTCAGTTTGCATGTATCATTTGGACCAGAAATCTAGTGTCCAAAAATGGAACGCCACCCTGCTTCTGGGGACCAAGGGCACAGTCTGGCATATATGTGATCACGCTAGACCAAAGAAGCATGCTGATTTTATATATTTGAGTTGAAGATTTGTAGAAGGGTCCATACTACAAGTAAAACCTGCCCATGTGGATTACCTGGACCTCTCGGAACAACCGCAACTGAAAACTCCAGTGCACATCTGACACCATTGTGCTGGAGCTCACCCCGCCCTCACTCCTACTCCCAGGCCCACCTCGCTTGTACCGAAAACATATGCATTGCAGCTAAGGACCACATTGCAAATGATTTCTGTAGATTCAAAGGCACAGTGTCCATTTCGAGTGAATGAATCCACCTCGGATCTAAAAGGGAACTATCTGTTTGTGCTTCTACCTTCTGACAGGTAGATAAGCCATTCCCATTTTACAGAGATCAATCTAAGCTACAAGTCAAGAGTGTCAGAAAGGCTTTATCATGGATTGAGGACTGTAGTGACAACCGCGGAGTACTGAATACAACGATTCCAATGTATGAGGCGCATGGAACAAAGGAGGAACTGGGCGATCATGCAGGCAGACATCACAATACGCTAAGGAATCAAAGTCACCATGAAAAAAATCATGCAGCTAGAGTTCCAAGCCAGAGCTATGCAAATAAATCCTGTGTGAAACAAGGATGTGGGGAAAGGGGAGCCTTCTGGGTGGGGGGGGGGTGAGAGGGGATTTCTGGTGAGGTGAGCTGTGTCCTCCGATTCTATTATATCGGTGGTTTTTTTTTTTTTTTTTCTGCCACTGTTATGGAAACAAGTTGACTTTAGTCAACTACATTCCTCCGGTGGCAAGACAAGTAAGACTGCAGAAGCAGAAGCGCCTGAATCAAGATCTTTTGTGCTCCTGCAAACGCGCAGGCCGGTGCCTGAGTTTCGGGAATAGGCACAGCGTGGCTGGGTTCCTGTCAGGGATTCGTCAGATCCCCTGGCCCGACGGGGAGACGGTTTCCTGCAGAACGAGGTGCAGGAGGTGGTTCTGCTCGGCGCTCAGCAGAGGCCACATCTCCACCTGCAGTGACTTGACGGCCTCTGTGTCCTTCTCGTGCATGGCCATGACCAAAGATTGTAGCAGCAGGAAGAGCTCCTCGGGCAGCGGGCCAGTGCTGTCCTGCCCGTGGCTGTCGAAGGCCTCCCAGGCGTACTTCTCCAGGGTGTGTGCGTGCTCCGGCAGGAGCTTGGCGGGCGGCGGCTGCAGGAGCAGCAGCAGCAGCACGCGGGACACCTCGCAGCGGACCAGCACGTCGGCGAAGGCGCCCAGCGCGGCCGGGGCGGCGGCAGCCGACGGCCCAGCGTCGGGCAGGAGCAGCGGGAGCGAAGGGCCAGGGGCGGCGGGCTGCGGGGGCGGCGGCTGCGGCGGGAGACCGCAGAGCTCCCGTGCCAGGCGTTGCATGCGCGTGAAGAGTGCCAGTGCGCCGCTGTAGTCCCGCGCCAGCAGCTGGCAGGACGCGGCGTGGCCGAGAGCCTGCAAGGCGGCCAGGGGCCCCTGGGGCAGCTGCAGCTGCGCGGCGCGCTGGAAGTGGCCGGCGGCGGCGGCCGGCTGGCCCAGGTCGCGCAGGGCGGCCGCCAGCTCGAGGCAGAGCGCGGCGGCCGCGGCCGGCTGCCCGAGCTCCAGGTGCAGGCGCACGGCGGCGCCCAGCGCGGCGGAAGCGGCCTGCAGGGCCTCCCCGGCGGCAGCGGGGCAGTCCAGGCGCTGGCGCGCGTCGCGCTCCTGCCGCAGAAAGAGGCGCGCAGCCTCGGTCAGCGCCAGCGCCTCGCCGGGCCCGTGGAAGAGCGACTGCTGGCAGCGCGCCACCGCCAGCTGACACCAGGCGGCGTACGGCAGGCACTCCTGGGTGCGCAGCTCGCGGCCGAGCTGGGCGAACTGCTCCCCGGCCTCCGCTACGTTCGGCTTCCGCAGGAACCGCTTCTTAAGCTTGTTGGACACCTGGCGGTAGCGGGCCAAGAAATCCCCTGGCTCGGGCCTTGGGCCCGAGCCGCCGCCGCCCAGGCTGGCCGCGGAAGCCGCCATCTTCGCCGCCCCGGCGCTTCCAGGCGCGCTGACGCAACCGGGAGGCGTCCGGCTCCGGCCCATAGCGCGACGGCGCCCGCCCGGCCGCCCTGACGCTCCCGTCGCCGGGGTGATATGCAAAAGAGCGGGCACGGAGTGGGGCCATGATTGGCTGCCGGCGCCATATGCAAATAGCAAGCCAGCTGTTGCTACGTGACAGCTTGCTTCCGCAGGTTGCCAAGCAGGGCATCTCCAGGCATCTCTAAAGGCACACGACCAAAAAGTCAACTGGTGACCCCACGTGACCCTGATTGCCGACTTTGCATACGTGCGGATTGTGTCCCGCCCACCCCAGTCCTCATTCTGCCTCAGTCTAGGCCCCTGCCCCCATGGGCATCTAGGCCCTACGCCCATGGGAACCCCTTTCAAGCACGCTGTCCACCATCCCTGCATCCCACGCTGCGGGGCGGTCGGTAACCTTGGCACTTTCACCCTACCACGACGCCGTCCTCTCGGTCTTGAACGTCACCGCCAGGACCCTGGTCCCTCTGGGGACTTGGCCTGGCTCCTACTTGCTCAGAGCCAACGGGGGAGCCTTCCTTTCCCCGACCTCCCCCCTCCAGACCCCACTCCACCGCACCCCTGCCACAGCCAGCTTCTCTCACCAGGGCCACCACATGCGCTGTCTCCGTGGGCGACTGCTCCTCTCTGCCTGCCATCCCCGACTCCACCCATACCCACAACACTCCCCCTCCACTCCAGTCAGACACCCGACTCCCACCTCTCGAAGGAGGGGTGTCCCACCTCCACCTCCCAGGCCAAGTGACTGAAGCACACACAGGGATGTCTTGAAACACTTATTGATTCGACATGACTGGGCCCGAGGCACTGGGCTGTGTGGTCGGTCAGTGAGCAGGCCTGGCGCCCAACAGCTGGGGGGAGGCCCGTCTGGGGGCCCGGGACCCGGGACCCAGATGTGGTTGAGCAGCTAGTGCTGAGCTGGGGCCACCAGGGAGATGGTTGTCATCCCAAAAGAGCTGCTGAGCAGAACGTTGTGCTGGACTGCTATGTCCACCAGCTCTAGGGTGATGCACCTCTGACCGCTGTCCTGGGCCTCGTTGCCTGCCAGCTCCAGGACTTTGGCAGTCAGGTGCTACATGTTGGCTGCTAGGAAGATGGGTGCAGACGAGCTCAGGCGCTGGGCGTAGTGGCCTTCCCGCAGGAGGTGCTCCATGTGGCTCATGGAGAAAGACAGCTCGGCACAGGCGGTGCGGGAGCGGTGACCAGACGGCCTTCAATGGCCCCTTTCCCTGGGCATGCTGACCGTTGAGCCCGTTTTCTCCGAGGCCTCGCTTTGTGATGCAGTGGGATGAGGTGCGGTGAAATGAGATGCCGTGGGATGAGACAGCTGGTCCCATCCTCTCAAGACAACCAGTACTCTCAGACCTCTACTCCATATCCTAGCAACCATGGACTGGCCTCTCATTGGTCGGGGCACACAGTCTGTGACAGGCAGACTCCCTAAGATCACCGATTTCCCATGCCCCCCACCCCACTCCCACCCCCGCAGGCCTGAGCCTGCAAAGACATGATGCTGGCAGAATCCTGCTCACCCTGCTCACTGGACCCTCTCTTTGTCGGAACTCTCCCTTTCCGCGGGAGAGAAGGCAGCAGACCACCCAGCAGCACCAAGTATACACTGGTGGTGCTGGACCACCATCACCACTGTATCTAGTTCCAAAACGTTGGCACCACGGCAAAGAGAAACCCCTGTACTGGCCAGGCAGTCACTCCCCACTGCCCAGTCCTGCAGTTTCCCCCATCCCACCCCTGTAGTCCTTAGGCAAGCACTCATCAGGTTCCTATCCACAGCCCTTTACCTGTTATGGAGACTTCCCAGAGATGGAGGCATACAATAAATAGGTAGCCTTCTGTGTCTGCTGCTGTCACTGAGCATAGGGCCCATGCACATGGTAGCACAAATCAGCACTTCTTTCCTTTTCATGGCTGAATAGTATTCCACTGTATGTCTAGACCACACATGTTTTGTATCCACTCAGCAGTAGATGGACATTTGGGTGACTTCTCTCTTGTGCCTACTGTGACGGACATTCTTGTACGGGTTCTTTTTGAATGCCTGTTTTCAACTCTTTGGGATTTATATACATGAATAAACTGATGAGTTTATTTCCAGATTCTTTATTCCACTGAGCTGTGTGTCTATCCTTATGCTAATACCACACAGTTTTAATAACTGTATATTTGGAGTAAGTTTTGAAATCCGGAATTGAGTCCTCCAACTTTTTTCTTCTTTCCAGGATTATTTTGGCTATTCAGGGTCCCTTGAAATTCAATATCTATTTAGGGTTGGCTTCTACATTCCTGTAAAATGGAGCATTGTGAGTTCCATAGGGATTGCATTAAATATCTAGATACTTTGTCTTCCTGAGTCTTCCTAATCAAGACGTAAGAATTGAGGTTAAAATGAAGCCGATCTACTTATCAAAAATAATGCTGTGCCCAGAGATTGACATAATGAGTAAAGTAAGCCAGACAGAGAAAGACAAATATCACATGATATTGCTTATATGTGGAATCTAAAGAAATGGTGCACATGAACTTATTTAAAAACAGAAATAGTCACAAGTGTAGAAAACAAATTTATGGTTGTGAAGTTGGAAAGGAGGGGGTGGATAAATTAGGAGTTTGATGAACATTTTACAGGACCCCAGTGTAGACTACTTCACCTGCACAGACCTAATTTCCCTTAATCCACTCTTCTTCCTATAATTTTTCTCCTTCATCTTTTGTATTCTAACACCTGTCTAGCTAGGATGGTTTTGAGTGTTGGGTGCTGTTGAAAAGTGAATGTGTTAGTCACTCAGCCATGTCTGACTCTTTGTGACCCCATGGCCTGGGACCAATCAGGCTCCTCTGTCCATGGAATTCTCCAGGCAAGAATAGTGGAGAGGGTTGCCATTCCTTTCTCCAGTGGATCTTCCTGACCCTGGAATCAAACCAAGTCTCCTGGATCACAGGCAGATTCTATACCATTTGAGCCACCAGGGGGCTGTTGAGAAATGCACAAACAAATTTAGAAGAAAAAAACTTGATTGGGAGGAATTGCTTCTTATTCTTTCTTCATTTTACAGGTGTTCTTTGGCAATGTGGATTCATCTGGAGTAAAACACAATATTTTTAACCCTCCAATTATTGCTAGATATATCCGTTTGCACCCAACACATTACAGCATCCGCAGCACTCTTCGCATGGAGTTGATGGGCTGTGATTTAAATAGTAAGTTTCAAGTCATCCCATGTACTTCCCACTCCAACCATGGGTAGTATGACTAGCCATACTAGTTTTTCTGAGACGGGGAAGGAAATGTTTCCCAGGACACAGAAGTCTCAATGCTAAAACCAGTACAGTCCTGGGCAAACCCATCATTTGCTCATCCTAACTATGGAATTCCCCAGGGTCAGCCATATCCTACACTACCATTAACAAGGCAAATCAAAGCCCAACAGAGCTTAGCAGAGCTTACCAGAAAATCCAGGGCATGTTAACAATAACATCCAAAAGTTAATGCCTGGAAAATGATGTCATGATGACAACTAGAATGTCAGTGGAGGCAGAACTTTGGCTGCAACCTGTTCTTGTGATGACACTCTTGTTCCATTTCTTCAAGGTTGCAACATGCCACTGGGAATGGAGAATAAAGCTATATCAGATACACAGATTACTGCCTCATCCCACTTAAGCAACATGTTTGCCACCTGGTCTCCTTCACAAGCCCGACTTAACCTTCAAGGGAGGACAAATGCCTGGAGACCCCAGGTAAGAGGGAACAAATTTACCATTTAACTGATTCAGAGTAAGGAGCTGCTGCTGCTGCTAAGTCACTTCAGTCGTGTCCGACTCTGTGTGACCCCATAGACAGCAGCCCACCAGGCTCCCCCATCCCTGGGATTCTCCAGGCAAGAATACTGGAGTGGGTTGCCATTTCCTTCTCCAATGCATGAAAGAGAAAAGTGAAAGTGAAGTGGCTCAGTCTGTCCGACTGTTAGCGACCCCATGGACTGCAGCCCACCAGGCTACTCCGTCCATTGGATTTTCCAGGCAAGAGTACTGGGGTGGGGTGCCATTGCCTTCCCTGGAGTAAGGAGCAGTGGTTGGGAAAGAATAGGGAAAGTTCTAAACTGTTTCTTCAGCTACTTCCGTCACCTGGTTGTTCCCACCAAGAGTGTCAAGGAAAGGTGACTATCCACGGAAAACCCCACAGATATTTAGTGGATGTGCCATATGCATTCACACAACATTCATCCCTATTAGGGATCATTTCCTCCTGGAAACAAAATATCTGTATGCAGTACTGGGCTAATATTTCTCAGTCTGTATATTGCTCATACATTCATTCAGTGAACATTTACTGGGCAGCTAACCCCAGTTGCTTGCTTTGAGTCTAATATGGGGGACTGGCAAAAAGATAATTAATATGCAGAGTGATAAGTGCTGAGTTATGATTAAGAAGTCATTTGGTGATTTCTGGGAGCAAATCGTGATCAACAAGACACTACTCTAACTTCCCCAGGTGAATAATCCAAAAGAGTGGCTACAAGTGGACTTCCAGAAGACAATGAGAGTTACAGGAATAACCACCCAAGGGGTGAAATCTTTGCTTACCAGCATGTATGTGAAGGAGTTCCTCATATCCAGTAGTCAAGAGGGCCATAACTGGACTCCATTTCTTCAGAATGGCAAAGTGAAGGTATGCTGATCTCATAGGCACAAAACCTCTCTTAGCACTTGACATTTAGGACACTATGAAAGGCAGAGTAGAGCCAAAAGTTGATTATCCTCAGGGATGTTGATGTCATTCAAGATGGTGGCAAGCATCAGAGGGGTGAAGAAAAATGAGTTTATTCACAGAATGTTTAATGATCTGTATCAGCAGCAACAACTCAACTTAGATTCAGCAAAAATTAACCATGGTTTGAACCTTACCAGTCTCCCAGTGCAGTCTCTTGCCACTTGCTCCTTTACTCTCTAAGTCCCACTCATACTAAGAAACCCTCAGGTCTCTAAAAACACCATGTTCTTTCTCACATTACATTTGTATACATACTATTTCTTCTACCTAGGACATTTTTTTAGGTGCTTCCTATTGACCCTTTCACTTGGCTCATTTTTTCAAGCCTGAGATAGACATGATCTCCTCCAAAAAGAATTTGTTGTTCCCTCAAGGCTGAATTAAACACTTATGCTTCTGGCAGTTTAGTGGACTAGAGTATTGATAATACATGTTTTGAGGGCATTCCTGTTTTTAAAAGGATGTATCTTTGATACATGTTAAAACATGGATGAATCTTGAAAACATGCTAAATGAAATACAGCATATATAAAACTACAAATGTTGTATAGTTCCACTTATATGAGTATGTTAGTAAGGTTTCTCCAGAGAAACAGAACCAGTTGACTCACATGATTATGGAGGCTGACAAGATCTGCAGGTTGTGTCAGCAAGCTGGAGACCCAGGAAAGCTGACTGATCAAATATCTTTGCAACCTATGGACTGTAGCCCACCAGGCTCCTCTCTCCATGGGGTTCTGCAGGCAAGAATACTGGAGTGGGTTGCTATTTCCTTCTCCAGGGGATCCTGCCAACCCAGGAATCAAACTCACATGTCTTGCATCTCCTGCATTGGCAGGTGGGTTCCTTACCACTGTGTCACCTAGGAAGCCCCAGTAAAACTGGATAGTCACATGCAAAAGAATGAAGATACCACACACACATTATATACAAAATTTAATGCAAAACAAATCATCACAATGTGGTAAGATTAGATGTCAACTAGAGGGGAAAAAAACTATTAAAATACAAACATAGGGGGGATAAACAACACATTTCTGAATAACCAACAGATCATGGAAGAAATCAAAAAGGAAGTCAAAATATGCATAGAAACAAATGAAAATGAAAACAAGACAGCCTAAAACCTATGGGATTCAGTACAAGCAGTGCAAAGATGAAAGTTCATAGTAATACAAGCCTACCTCAAGAAACAAGAGAAAAATCAAATAAACAACCTAACTTTACACCTAAATCTACTGGAAAAAGAAGAATAGAAGAACTGCAAAGTTAGTAGAAGGAAAGAAATCATAAAAATCAGAGCAGAAATGAAGATGACTATAGCAAAAATCAACAAAATGAAAATCTGGTTCTTTGAGAAGATAAATAGACAAACCATTAGCCAACCTCATCAAGAAACAAAGGGAGAAGAATCAAATAAATAAAATTGGAAATGAAAATGAAGAAATCACAACAGAGCACAGAAATATGAAAAATCACAAGAGACTACTATGAGCAATTATATGCCAATGAAATGGACAACTTGGAAGAAATGGAAAAATTCTTAGAAAAGTATAACCTTCAAAAACTGAACCAGGAAAAAATAGAAAATCTGAACACACCAAATACAAGCACAGAAATCGAAACTGCACTCAAAATCTCCCAACAAACAAAAGCCCAGGACCAGATGGCTTCACAGGTGAATCCTACCACAGGTTTGGAGAAGAGCTAACACCTATCCTAATCAAACTCTTCCAGAAATTTGCAGAGGAAGGTAAACTCCTAAACTCCTTCTATGAGGCCACCATCACCCTGATACCAAAACCAGACAAAGATGCCACAAAAAAAAGAAAACTACAGGCCAATATAACTGATAAACATAGATGCAAAAATTCTCAACAAAATTCTAGCAAACAATCCAACAACATATTAAAAAGATCATACAACATGACCAAGTGGGCTTTAACCCAGGCATGCAAGGATTCTTCAATATTTGCAAATCAATCATGTAATACACCATATTAACAAATTGAAAGGTAAAAATATGATTATCTCAATAGATGCAGAGAAAGCCTTTGACAAAATTCAACACCCATTTAGGATAAAAACTCTCCAGAAAGCAGGCATAAAAGGAACATACCTCAACATAATAAAAGCTATATATGGCAAACCCACAGCAAACATTATCCTCAATGGCAAAAGACAGAAAGCGTTTTCTCTAAAATCAGGAACAAGACAAGGATGACCACTCTCACCACTACTATTCAACATAGTTTGGGAAGTCCTAGCCACAGCAATCAGAGAAGAAAGAGAAATAAAAGGAATCCAGATTGGAAAAGAAGAAGTAAAACTCTCACTGTCTGCAGATGACATGATCCTCTACATAGAAAACCCTGAAGACTCCACCAGAAAATTCTAGTGCTAATCAATGAATATAGTAAAGTTGCAGGATATAAAATTACTACACAGAAATCTCTTGCATTCCTATACACTAACAATGAGAAAACAGAAAGAGAAATTAAGGACCAATTCCATTCACCATTGCAATGAAAAAAATAAAATACTTAGGAATAAATTTACCTAAAGAAACTAAAGACCTATATATAGAAAACTATAAAACATTGATGAAAGAAATCAAAGATGACACAAATAGATGGAGAAATATACCATGTTCGTGGAATGGAAGACTCAATATGGTGAAAATGAGTATACTACCCAAAGCAATCTATAGATAAAACAAAATCCTTATCAAGCTACCAATGGTATTTTTCACAGAACTAGAACAAACAATTTCACAATTTGTATGGAAACAAAAAACCTCAAATAGACAAAACAATCTAAAAAAGAAGAATGGAACTGGAGGAATCAACCTGCCTGACTTCAGACTATACTACAAAGCTACAGTCATCAAGACAGTATGGTACTGGCACAAAGACAGAAATACAGATCAATGGAACAAAATAGAAAGCCCAGAGATAAGTCCATGCACCTTTATCTTTGACAAAGGAGGCAAGAATATACAATGGAGAAATGACAATCCATTTACTGGTCAACCACCTGTAAAGAAATGAAACTAGAACATTTTCTAACACCATACACAAAATAAACTCAAAATAGATTAAAAATCTAAATGTAAGACCAGAAACTATAAAACTCTTAGAGGAAAACATAGGCAGAACACTCTCTGACACAAATCACAGCAAGATCCTCTATGACCCACCTCCCAGGGTGATGGAAATAAAAGCAAAAATAAACAAATGGGACCTAATTAAACTTATAAGTTTTTGCACAATGAAAGAACCTATAAGCAAGGTGAAAAGACAGCTTTCAGAATGGGAGAAAATAATAGCAAAGGAAACAACTGACAAAAAATTAATCTCAAAAATATATAAGCAGCTCATGCAGCTCAATACCAGAAGAATAAACAACCAAAACAAAAAGTGGGCCAAATGCCTGGGGCTGGTGCACTGGGATGACCTGGAGGGATGGTATGGGGAGGGAGGTGGGAGGGGGGTTCAGGATGGGGAACACGCATATGCCCATGGCGGATTCATGTTGATGTGTGGCAGAACTAATACAATATTGTAAAGTAAAATAATAATAATAAAATAAAGCAGTGAAGTGATTAAAGAAAAAAAAAAAAAAAAGTGTGCCAAAGAACTAAACAGATGTTTCTCCAAAGAAGACATACAGATGGCTAACAAACACATGAAAAGATGCCCAACATCACTTATTGTCAGAGAAATGCAAATCAAAACCACATGGTGTACCATCTCACGCTGGACAGAATGGCTGCCATTCAGTTGTGTCCAACTCTTTGCAACCCCATGAACCACAGCACGCCAGGCCTCCCTGTCCATCACCAACTCCTGGAGTTTACTCAAACTCATGTCCATTGAGTCGGTGATGCCATCCAACCATCTCATCCTCTGTCGTCCCCTTCTTCCCCTGCCTTCAGTCTTTACCAGATATATCTGTCTGTAGCTATATTTAAATATATATATTATAAATATATAAATATATATTTAAGTATTGCAAATAAAACCACTCATAACTCACAGAATAACTAGAAGACAAAGAATGCTGTACGTTTCAATTTACAAAAAGTAAGTGGAAAATAAACATGCAAAGCTAGCTCTGCAGAGGAGAGTCCAGGAGAGACTGTGATAGAACACAGAGAAAATCACTTCTAAAAAGACAAAGTCTGACCCTCAGTGACAAAATACTAATATTTGAGCTCTCCTGTGTCATAGCTTTGGCTTCTGGAGATCTGAAAGGAAAAGGATGGAAAATATGTGGGACTAGAGGTGGCACTGTTTCTGGTGAAGGAGGATAGATCTCTTGGAGGCTTGGTGATTAAAAAAAAAAAGAAATCAAGTGGTGGAAATAAAGTTTTCTGGAAAAGCAAAAACCATCACAAGACATATCTTCTTGCCCCATCTATTTAAAAAATTACACTTTTCTCTATCAACAAGAGAGGTTGCTCATGGACTAAGAAACCTACCCAGCCACCCAAACCTCTTATATATCTGCCACGTAAAATCACTGTATTGTTGGTGACAAGTGAACAGAAATAGCAGATGAGGTAAAAGGCATTATCCTTGATTTTTCACTTCCTCCTTCTTTGACAACTTCACTGACTTTGGGTTTGAGAATAGGACTCATTTTGACCAATGTAATGTAAATGCACATGATATATACCAATATCGGACAGAAACTTTCAGTGTGATCATGTATTTGGCTCACTCTCTTCTGACTCTGCTCTCTGCCGTGAGATTAAAATGTCCAACCTGAGAAGACACAGTGTATGTGAGCCTTGGCCTGGAGCAGAGCCTCAGCTAACCCAGAAAACTCTTGGTTTACAAATAGCATGTCCTAGTAGAAGGAAGCTTGCCTCTCAGAGATGCCAAGACTGGAGCTAGGAAGATGCTAGGTGATGCTGGAACATCTTCAGTCAGTCAGTTCAGTCGCTCACTCATGTCCGACTCTGCAACCCCGTGGAATGCAGCACGCCAGGCCTCCCTGTCCATCACCAACTCCTGGAACTTGCTCAAACTCATGTCCATCAAGTCAGTAATGCCATCCAACCATCTCATCCTCTGTCATCCCGTTCTCCTCCTGCCTTCAGTCTTTCCCAGCATCAGGGTCTTTTCCAATGAGTCAGCTCTTCCCATCAGGTCACCAAAGTTTTGGAGTTTCAACTTCAGCATAAGTCCTTCCAGTGAATATTCAGGACTGATTTCCCTTAGGATGGACTGGTTGGATCTCCTTGCAGTCCAAGGGACTCTCAAGAGTCTTCTGTAACACCACAGTTCAAAAGCATCAATTCTTTGGCACTCAGCTTTCTTTATAGTCCAACTCACACAGCCATACATGACTACTGGAAAAACCATAGCTTTGACTAGACTGACATTTGTTGGCAAAGTAATGTCTCTGCTTTTTTATGCTGTCTAGGTTGGTCATAGGTTTTCTTCCAAGGAGCAAGCGTCTTTTAATTTCATGGCTGCAATCACCATCTGCAGTGATCTTGAAGCCCAAGAAAATAAAGTCTGTCACTGTTTCCACTGTTTCCCCATCTATTTGCCATAAAGTGATGGGACTGGATGCCATGATCTTCATTTCTGAATGTTGAGCTTTAAGCCAACTTTTTCACTCTCCTCTTTCATTTTGTCAAGAAGCTCTTTAGTTCTTCACTTTCTGCCATAAGGGTGGTGTCATCTGCATATCTCAGGTTATTGATATTTCTCCTGACAATCTTGATTCCAGCTTGTGCTTCATCCAGCCCAGCATTTCTCATGATGTGCTCTGCATAGAAGTTTTAAATAAGCAGGGTGACAATATACAGCCTTGACGTACTCCTTTCCCAATTTGGAACCAGTCTGTTGTTTCATGTCCAGCTCTGTTGCTTCTTGACCTGCATACAGATTTCTCAGGAGGCAAGTAAGGTGGTCTGGTATTCCCATCTCTTGAAGAATTTTCCACAGTTTATTGTGATCCACAGAATCAAAGGATTTGGCATAGTCAATAAAGCAGAAGTAGTTGCTTTTCTGGAACTCTCTTGCTTTTTCAATGATCCAACATATGTTGGCAATTTGATCTCTAATTCTTCTGCCTTTTCTAAAACCAGCTTGAACATTTGGAAGTTCACGGTTAATATACTGTTGAAGCCTGGCTTGGAGAATTTTGAGCATTACTTTACTAGCATGTGAGATGAGTGCAATTGTGTGGTAGTATGAGCATTCTTTGGCATTGCCTTTCTTTGGGATTGGAATGAAAACTGACATTTTCCAGTCCTGTGGCCACTGCTGGGTTTTCCAAATTTGCTGGCATATTGAGTGCAGCACTTTCACAGCATCATCTTTCAGGATTTGAAATAGCTCAACTGGAATTCCATCACCTCCACTAGCTTTGTTCTTAGTGATGCTTTCTAAGGCCCACATGACTTCACATTCTAGGATGTCTGGCTCTAGGTATGTGATCACACCATCGTGATTATCTGGGTCATGAAGATCTTTTTGTATACTTCTTCTGTGTATTCTTGCCGCCTCTTCTTAATATCCTCTGCTTCTGTTAAGTCCATACAATTCCTGTCCTTTATTGAGCCTATCTTTGCATGAAATGTTCCCTTGGTATCTCTAATTTTCTTGAAGAGATCTCTAGTCTTTCCTGTTCTATTGTTTCCCTCTATTTGTTTGCATTGATCACTGAGGAAGGCTTTCTTATCTCTTCTTGCTATTCTTTGGAACTCTGCATTCAGATGTGTATATCTTTCCTTTTCTCCTTTGCTTTTCACTTCTCTTCTTTTCACAGCTATTTGTAAGGCCTCCCCAGACAGCTATTTTGCTTTTTTGCATTTCTTTTCCATGGGAATGGTCTTGATCTCTGCCTCCTGTACAATGTCATGAACCTCCATCCATAGTTCTTCAGGTACTCTGTCTATCAGATCTAATCCCTTGAATCTATTTGTCACTTCCACTGTATGATTGTAAGGTATTTGATTTAGTTCAGACCTGAAAGCTCTAGTGGTTTTTCCTCCTTTTTTCAATTTAAGTCTGAATTTGGCAACAAGGAGTTCATGATCTGAGCCACAGTCAGCTCCCAGTGTTGTTTTTGCTGACTGTATAGAGCTTCTCCATCTCTGGCTGGAAAGAATATAATCAATCTGATTTCAGTGTTGACCATCTGGTGATGTCCATGTGTAGAGTCTTTTCTTGTGTTGTTGGAAGAGGGTGTTTGCTATGACCAGTGCGTTCTCTTGGCAAAACTCTGTTAGCCTTTGCCCTGCTTCATCTTATAGTCCAAGGCCAAGTTTGCTTGTTACTCTTGACTTCCTACTTTTGCATTCCAGTCCCCTATAATGAAAAGTACATCTTTTTTGGTGTTAGTTCTATAAGATCTTGTAGGTCTTCATAGAACCGTTCAACTTCAGCTTCTTCAGCATTACTGGTTGGGGCATAGACTTGAATTACTGTGATATCAAATGATTTGACTTGGAAAGGAACAGAAATCATTTTATCGTTTTTGAGATTGCATCCAAGTACTGCATTTTGGACTCTTTTGTTGACCATGATGGCTACTCCATTTCTTCTAAGGGATTCCTGCCCACAGTAGTAGATATAATGGTCATCTGAGTTAAATTCACCCATTCCAGTCCATTTAGTTTGCTGATTCCTAAAATGTTGATGTTCACCCTTGCCATCTCTTGTTTGACCACTTCCAATTTGCCTTGATTCATGGACCTAACATTACAGGTTCCATTGCGATATTGTTCTTTACAGCTTTGGACTTTACTTCCATCACCAGTCACATCCACAACTGGGCACGATTTTTGTTTTGGGTCCATCTCTTCATTGTTTCTGGAGTTATTTCTCCACTGATCTCCAGTACCATGTTGGGCACCTACCGACCTGTGGAGTTCATCTTGCAGTGTCCTATCTTTTTGCCTTTTCATACTGTTCATGGGGTTCTCAAGGCAAGAATACTAAAGTGGTTTGTAATTCCCTTCTCCAGTGGACAATGTTTTGTCAGAACTCTCCACCATGACCCATCCATCTTGGGTGGCCCTACATGGCATGGCTAATAGTTGTTTTGAGTTAGACAAGGTTGTGGTCCATGTGACCAGTTTGACTAGTTTTCTGTGATGGTGGTTTTCATTCTGTCTGCCCTCTGATAGATAAGGATAAGGGGCTTATGGAAGCTTCCTGAAGGGATAGACTGAGTGGGGGAAACTGGGTCCTGTTCTGGTGGGCGGGGCCATGTTCTGCTTCTGCTAAGTCACTTCAGTCGTATCTGACTCTGTGATGCCACAGACGGCAGCCCACCAGGCACTTCTGTCCACAGGATTCTCTAGGCAAGAATACTGGAGTGGCTTGCCATTTCCTTCCCCAATGTATGCATGCATGCTAAGTCACTTCAGCCGTGTCCAACTCTGTGCAACCCTGTGGACAGCAGCCCACCAGGCTCCTCTATTCATGGGATTCTCTAGGCACGAATACTGGAGTGGGTTTCCATTTCCTTCTCCATTCACAAATTCTATAATGG
>SJYX01014725.1:0-16099 GCA_006410675.1 Oreotragus oreotragus | reverse complement strand
TGGACTGTGAAGAAGGCTGAGCACCAAAGAATTGATGCTTTTGAACTGTGGTGTTGGAGAAGACTCTTGAGAGTCCCTTGTACTGCAAGGAGATCCAACCAATCCATTCTAAAGATCAGTTTTGGATGTTCTTTGGAAGGACTGATGCTAAAGCTGAAAGTCCAATAGTTTGGCCACCTCATGCGCAGAGTTGACTCATTGGGAAAGACTCTGATGCTGGGAGGGATTGGGGGCAGGAGGAGAAGAGGATGACAGAGGATGAGATGGTTGGATGGCATCACCGACTCGATGGACATGAGTCTGAGTGAACTCTGGGAGATGGTGATGGACAGGGAGGCCTGGTGTGCTGCAATTCATGGGTTGCAAAGAGTCGGACATGACTGAGCGACTGAACTGAACTGATGGAATTCTGCAAAAACAATTGAGCCACTGAATGCAAGATAGACAGCTTAGAAAAACAACTGAGTGAGTTAGAATAGCATATTTCATGTAAATTGCAGTGAAAAGTGATATATTTTATGAGGTGAAGTTAACAGTTAAAAAATTAGAAGTGGAACCTTGATCCAGTAGCAGAGAGAGAGACATGTTTATTCTTGACATCCATTAGCACTGGTCTCTTTCTTATCTCACGATGGGAGTTTCCACTTTAGAATAAGTAATAAACCCTGATGTTTCTGAGTATTCAGGGTGGCTGCTACACAGGAAGAGCAAAGACAAATATGCTTGACACTCAAGTGATTCATTCAGGCATCTGTTAGGATTAAGGCAGCAGTCTGGGCTCTGGCACATCCCACTAATCCCCCTTTTATAAGTTTTCTAGAAGTTGTGACCAACCAGAATCCTGGAGAAGGTGTGACAGAATGTGGTGAGCCTAATGTGAGAAATGAGTAGATTTGAGAGGTAGATGCTGCACTTGTATCACCAAGATGTCCTGGGATCCCTTTCAGGAGTTCAGTGGTTTCATTCGTCCCCCAAATGCTTTGGCTAATGGAGGACCTGTACTCAGAAACCTAAAAGACCCTGATGAAAGAAATTGAAGATGACACAGATAGATGGACAAAAGACACTGTGTTCATGGATTAGAAACACTAATATTGTTAAAATGACCATGCTACCCGAGGCATTCTACAAATTTAAGGTGATCTTTATCAAAATACCAATGGCATTTTTCCAGAACTAGAACAGACAACTCAAAAATTTATGTTGAAACACAAAAGACCACGAACAGCCAAAACTCTTGAGAAAAAAAGAGCAAAACTGGAGGAATCAGGCTCCCTGACTTCAGACTGTATTACAAAGTTACAGTCATCAAAACAGTATGGTACTGGCACAAAAACAGAAATATAGACTAATGCAACAGGATAGATAGCCTAGAAATAAAGTCATATGCTTATGGGCACCTTATCTTTGACAAAAGAAGCAAGAATATACAATGGGCAAAACACAGTCTCTTCAATAAGTGGTGTGGCAAAACTGGACAGCTACATGTAAAAGAATGAAATTAGAACATTTCCTCATATCATATACAAAAATAAACTCAAACTGGTATAATTATTTTGGAAAACAATCTGACATTATCTATAAAAGTTGAGCATACAGAGACCCTATGACAGTTCTGTTGGGTAATGACCTAGACCCAGAACTGCCACGTGAAACAAGAGATGGGGCAGCACTATTTGAAACAGCTCCAAACAGGAAACAACCCTTGTATATATTTCCTAGTGGCTTATTATAATTGCTGTATAGTAATCCATTATGGCTTCCCTTGTGGCTCACCTGGCAATCTGAGTGCAATCTGCCTACAGTGTGGGAGACCTGGGTTTGATCCCTGGGTTGTAAAGATCCCTTGGAGAAGGAAAAGGCTACCCATTTCAGTATTCTGGCCTAGAGAATTCCATGGAGTTGCAAAGAGTCGGACACGACTGAGTGACTTTCATGTTCACTTTCAATCCATTATGTAATATACATCACAGTTTATTTCAGTTCAGTTCAGTTCAGTTGCTCAGTCATGTCCGACTTTTTGTGACCCCATGGACTGCAGCATGCCAGGCCTCCCTGTCCATCACCAACTCCCGGAGTTGGTGTCCATTGAGTCAGTGATGCCATCCAACCATTTCATCCTCTGTTTTCCCATTCTCCTCCCATCTTCAATCTTCCCAGCATCAGGGTCTTTTCAGATGAGTCAGTTCTTTGCATCAGGTGGACAAAGTATTGGAGTTTCAGCTTCAGTATCAGTCCTCCAATGAATATTCAGGAAAATTTATTTATCCATTGCTTTTCTGACTGATACATCATTTATGCCAGTTCTATGGATCTGACCATCCTTTTTAAAAATTTGATTTGTAACCACAGTTCTCTGTACGTTAACATTAACCTATTATCTATCTTATATGTTATGGAATTTTTCACTTAATTTGTCATTAATGTTTGATCTTTCTTTACAATGTTTTTCTGTATGAAAGCTTTACATTTTTATGCAATAAATTTATCAGTAGTTACACCTATGGCTTTGGGGTTTTATGACATATGCAGAGTAAATTTTTTCATACCAAGATTACAAAAAACTCATGTTTTATTCCAACATGTGTATGGTTCTATTTTTGTTTAGTCTTTGATCCATCTATAATTTTTTGTGTGTGTAGGGCTCTAACTTCAGTCAGTGCATTCAAATGAATAACCAATCATCATATTAAACCATCCCTTTTTCCCCACTGAAATGAAATGCCATCTATGAAACTGCCATATATACACTATTTTAAGGTGTACTTGATACCATGTGGCAAACAAAATATCTTAGAATTCTTCAAGCCCAAGAGGATATGGCTACCATAAGGATGGGTTTTAGTATCAGCACAGATGTTTCCGCATAGACCGAAGAAAACATCTGTATGCTTAGCTGTCAGATAGACACTGGGGGAAGGTCAAGTGCAGTCAATGATATCATTAAAGGGAAGAGAATTCTATTTGGAATTTCAGAAGCCTTAAAGGAATGCTCTGGCCAGCTTCTTCTGGAGACTGAGGCCAGATTCACTGGCTTCTTCACCTCCCTACCTGACACAGGTCTCAGCAGTGGATGAGTGTATCGATTGTAAATGTCTTACGTAATAGAAAGCTTGGATACGAGTTGATTTTTTACAGAGCTAGCAGTTGAGAGGTGGGCAGATAAAGGTGTTGGTTTTATGGCCTAAAATTGTCAGAGCCGAATCCAGGTCATTTTCTCATGCTTTTCCTGCTGATCACAAGATGACTCCTCCAGTTCAGGTAACACTTAGAGAATGTTCAAGGCAGCATAAATGGTAAACAGTAGCACCATATCTTTTCCCAAGACAGCAGAAAGTTTTCCCAGAAGACACCCATCAAATCTCCATTATGCTTCAGTGTCCAAAAGTGGGGCCTGTAGCCATCGCTAGCAGCAAGGATGGCTGAGAAAATGGTATCTTTTCATAACTAAACTTTTCTAGACTGTCTAGTTGTATGTAATAAGTAAAAAGGGGGTGGAGATAACCAGCAATGAAAAAAGTCTGCCCATCCATTTATTCATTCAGAAAATATATTATTGAGCACCTGAGCAGCCTATGTGAACCAAAGAGAGAGGAGAGTGCCTGTTCTTGAGGAAGTGAAACTGAAGTGGAGTGATCAAGCAGTTTGTAGGGCCCAGTCTGACTTACAACAAAGTGACATCTCCTTGGCTGTTCAGTGGAGAAGAAGCTGAAAGGAGGCAAGGATGGTAGCAGAGAGACAGATGATGGGTAACAGTGGAGGTGGTGAGAAGTGGCAAGATATGGATACACTTTAGAGACCAAGCCTACCCGATTTTTCTGATAGATCAGCTGTTAGACCCCAAACCACACAGTTTCTGCAAAATATACTTCTATTTTCTCCCAAGTTGTGTCAGCGAAGTTGACTCAAACAGGCACATGTGTGATGGGAAATTACCACTGCACAGCAAGGAATTTGCTTATGTGGTAGTCAGTGGACTTGGTCCCTAACCTCATCATTAAAATGGCAGCAAGCAGGAAGCTATAAACTCTTGTGACCTGTGACTCCCTTCACATCAGATGCACTGACTGCAGAATTCCTGAGCCACCCCCATGACGGACTGTGCCCCCTGATCCCATGAAATCTATACCAGGTTAACCGTTTACACTGCTTATTTGCTGATTTAGAAATAAACCCTGGGCGCTAATACCACAAGTAGAATTTCAGTGGCTAGGTACCTATCAGGAGAAGGAAATGGCAACCCACTCCAGTATTCTTGCCTGGAGAGTCCCATGGACAGAGGAGCCTGATGGGCTGCTGTCCACAGGGTCACAGAGAGTCAGACACGACTGAAGTGACTTAGCATGCATGCAGTAATAAACTCAACAACAAAACAAAACACACTCAAAAAAGATGTGGGACTAAAAAAATGAAGTCAAAAACACCACCACTGATTTTGGCCTGAACAACTTACAGCATTTCCCACTCATTGAGCTGGAGAAGGCTGAAGGGGGACCTGGTTAGGAGGGAACGGCAGGTGTCTCATCTGCTGAAGCTCAGTAAATTTCTGTCCTGTGTTCTTTTTTGGATGCGGAATGTCTTTTGCTTGGGAAACTGACTGTGTTCAGGATTCAGTGGTGTCAGTCAGTGAATTTTTATGTTCGTTAACAGCTGTAGTTTTGGGATAAAAAACTAAACCATAATTTTTAACTTTTCAGACAAAGCAGCCTTGCAAAGAGCCAAGGGAAAAACCATCTGGCCTTGGCACAGGCGAGTCCGTAGAAGCCCTGAAGCTACTAAGCATCACATTTCTGCTGTGCTCTCTNTGGAATTCTGCAAAAACAATTGAGCCACTGAATGCAAGATAGACAGCTTAGAAAAACAACTGAGTGAGTTAGAATAGCATATTTCATGTAAATTGCAGTGAAAAGTGATATATTTTATGAGGTGAAGTTAACAGTTAAAAAATTAGAAGTGGAACCTTGATCCAGTAGCAGAGAGAGAGACATGTTTATTCTTGACATCCATTAGCACTGGTCTCTTTCTTATCTCACGATGGGAGTTTCCACTTTAGAATAAGTAATAAACCCTGATGTTTCTGAGTATTCAGGGTGGCTGCTACACAGGAAGAGCAAAGACAAATATGCTTGACACTCAAGTGATTCATTCAGGCATCTGTTAGGATTAAGGCAGCAGTCTGGGCTCTGGCACATCCCACTAATCCCCCTTTTATAAGTTTTCTAGAAGTTGTGACCAACCAGAATCCTGGAGAAGGTGTGACAGAATGTGGTGAGCCTAATGTGAGAAATGAGTAGATTTGAGAGGTAGATGCTGCACTTGTATCACCAAGATGTCCTGGGATCCCTTTCAGGAGTTCAGTGGTTTCATTCGTCCCCCAAATGCTTTGGCTAATGGAGGACCTGTACTCAGAAACCTAAAAGACCCTGATGAAAGAAATTGAAGATGACACAGATAGATGGACAAAAGACACTGTGTTCATGGATTAGAAACACTAATATTGTTAAAATGACCATGCTACCCGAGGCATTCTACAAATTTAAGGTGATCTTTATCAAAATACCAATGGCATTTTTCCAGAACTAGAACAGACAACTCAAAAATTTATGTTGAAACACAAAAGACCACGAACAGCCAAAACTCTTGAGAAAAAAAGAGCAAAACTGGAGGAATCAGGCTCCCTGACTTCAGACTGTATTACAAAGTTACAGTCATCAAAACAGTATGGTACTGGCACAAAAACAGAAATATAGACTAATGCAACAGGATAGATAGCCTAGAAATAAAGTCATATGCTTATGGGCACCTTATCTTTGACAAAAGAAGCAAGAATATACAATGGGCAAAACACAGTCTCTTCAATAAGTGGTGTGGCAAAACTGGACAGCTACATGTAAAAGAATGAAATTAGAACATTTCCTCATATCATATACAAAAATAAACTCAAACTGGTATAATTATTTTGGAAAACAATCTGACATTATCTATAAAAGTTGAGCATACAGAGACCCTATGACAGTTCTGTTGGGTAATGACCTAGACCCAGAACTGCCACGTGAAACAAGAGATGGGGCAGCACTATTTGAAACAGCTCCAAACAGGAAACAACCCTTGTATATATTTCCTAGTGGCTTATTATAATTGCTGTATAGTAATCCATTATGGCTTCCCTTGTGGCTCACCTGGCAATCTGAGTGCAATCTGCCTACAGTGTGGGAGACCTGGGTTTGATCCCTGGGTTGTAAAGATCCCTTGGAGAAGGAAAAGGCTACCCATTTCAGTATTCTGGCCTAGAGAATTCCATGGAGTTGCAAAGAGTCGGACACGACTGAGTGACTTTCATGTTCACTTTCAATCCATTATGTAATATACATCACAGTTTATTTCAGTTCAGTTCAGTTCAGTTGCTCAGTCATGTCCGACTTTTTGTGACCCCATGGACTGCAGCATGCCAGGCCTCCCTGTCCATCACCAACTCCCGGAGTTGGTGTCCATTGAGTCAGTGATGCCATCCAACCATTTCATCCTCTGTTTTCCCATTCTCCTCCCATCTTCAATCTTCCCAGCATCAGGGTCTTTTCAGATGAGTCAGTTCTTTGCATCAGGTGGACAAAGTATTGGAGTTTCAGCTTCAGTATCAGTCCTCCAATGAATATTCAGGAAAATTTATTTATCCATTGCTTTTCTGACTGATACATCATTTATGCCAGTTCTATGGATCTGACCATCCTTTTTAAAAATTTGATTTGTAACCACAGTTCTCTGTACGTTAACATTAACCTATTATCTATCTTATATGTTATGGAATTTTTCACTTAATTTGTCATTAATGTTTGATCTTTCTTTACAATGTTTTTCTGTATGAAAGCTTTACATTTTTATGCAATAAATTTATCAGTAGTTACACCTATGGCTTTGGGGTTTTATGACATATGCAGAGTAAATTTTTTCATACCAAGATTACAAAAAACTCATGTTTTATTCCAACATGTGTATGGTTCTATTTTTGTTTAGTCTTTGATCCATCTATAATTTTTTGTGTGTGTAGGGCTCTAACTTCAGTCAGTGCATTCAAATGAATAACCAATCATCATATTAAACCATCCCTTTTTCCCCACTGAAATGAAATGCCATCTATGAAACTGCCATATATACACTATTTTAAGGTGTACTTGATACCATGTGGCAAACAAAATATCTTAGAATTCTTCAAGCCCAAGAGGATATGGCTACCATAAGGATGGGTTTTAGTATCAGCACAGATGTTTCCGCATAGACCGAAGAAAACATCTGTATGCTTAGCTGTCAGATAGACACTGGGGGAAGGTCAAGTGCAGTCAATGATATCATTAAAGGGAAGAGAATTCTATTTGGAATTTCAGAAGCCTTAAAGGAATGCTCTGGCCAGCTTCTTCTGGAGACTGAGGCCAGATTCACTGGCTTCTTCACCTCCCTACCTGACACAGGTCTCAGCAGTGGATGAGTGTATCGATTGTAAATGTCTTACGTAATAGAAAGCTTGGATACGAGTTGATTTTTTACAGAGCTAGCAGTTGAGAGGTGGGCAGATAAAGGTGTTGGTTTTATGGCCTAAAATTGTCAGAGCCGAATCCAGGTCATTTTCTCATGCTTTTCCTGCTGATCACAAGATGACTCCTCCAGTTCAGGTAACACTTAGAGAATGTTCAAGGCAGCATAAATGGTAAACAGTAGCACCATATCTTTTCCCAAGACAGCAGAAAGTTTTCCCAGAAGACACCCATCAAATCTCCATTATGCTTCAGTGTCCAAAAGTGGGGCCTGTAGCCATCGCTAGCAGCAAGGATGGCTGAGAAAATGGTATCTTTTCATAACTAAACTTTTCTAGACTGTCTAGTTGTATGTAATAAGTAAAAAGGGGGTGGAGATAACCAGCAATGAAAAAAGTCTGCCCATCCATTTATTCATTCAGAAAATATATTATTGAGCACCTGAGCAGCCTATGTGAACCAAAGAGAGAGGAGAGTGCCTGTTCTTGAGGAAGTGAAACTGAAGTGGAGTGATCAAGCAGTTTGTAGGGCCCAGTCTGACTTACAACAAAGTGACATCTCCTTGGCTGTTCAGTGGAGAAGAAGCTGAAAGGAGGCAAGGATGGTAGCAGAGAGACAGATGATGGGTAACAGTGGAGGTGGTGAGAAGTGGCAAGATATGGATACACTTTAGAGACCAAGCCTACCCGATTTTTCTGATAGATCAGCTGTTAGACCCCAAACCACACAGTTTCTGCAAAATATACTTCTATTTTCTCCCAAGTTGTGTCAGCGAAGTTGACTCAAACAGGCACATGTGTGATGGGAAATTACCACTGCACAGCAAGGAATTTGCTTATGTGGTAGTCAGTGGACTTGGTCCCTAACCTCATCATTAAAATGGCAGCAAGCAGGAAGCTATAAACTCTTGTGACCTGTGACTCCCTTCACATCAGATGCACTGACTGCAGAATTCCTGAGCCACCCCCATGACGGACTGTGCCCCCTGATCCCATGAAATCTATACCAGGTTAACCGTTTACACTGCTTATTTGCTGATTTAGAAATAAACCCTGGGCGCTAATACCACAAGTAGAATTTCAGTGGCTAGGTACCTATCAGGAGAAGGAAATGGCAACCCACTCCAGTATTCTTGCCTGGAGAGTCCCATGGACAGAGGAGCCTGATGGGCTGCTGTCCACAGGGTCACAGAGAGTCAGACACGACTGAAGTGACTTAGCATGCATGCAGTAATAAACTCAACAACAAAACAAAACACACTCAAAAAAGATGTGGGACTAAAAAAATGAAGTCAAAAACACCACCACTGATTTTGGCCTGAACAACTTACAGCATTTCCCACTCATTGAGCTGGAGAAGGCTGAAGGGGGACCTGGTTAGGAGGGAACGGCAGGTGTCTCATCTGCTGAAGCTCAGTAAATTTCTGTCCTGTGTTCTTTTTTGGATGCGGAATGTCTTTTGCTTGGGAAACTGACTGTGTTCAGGATTCAGTGGTGTCAGTCAGTGAATTTTTATGTTCGTTAACAGCTGTAGTTTTGGGATAAAAAACTAAACCATAATTTTTAACTTTTCAGACAAAGCAGCCTTGCAAAGAGCCAAGGGAAAAACCATCTGGCCTTGGCACAGGCGAGTCCGTAGAAGCCCTGAAGCTACTAAGCATCACATTTCTGCTGTGCTCTCTTACTTGCCTCTTGCTGGAGACTGTTGCTTCCTCTGTGTCACCTTTATCTGCCTTCAGAGTACAAGACCAGGATGCCCTGCCGCAACATTCAGTGGGTGTGTTTGCTGTTATGATGAAAGTTCCGGCCTCCATAGGACCTAAGATTTCCGTTGAAGGTCAGGGAAAACTGATTTTGTATTTAAAAATAATCTTCATTATTTTTCTTTTCTTTTTTTATTTTAATCTTCATGTCCATTATTTCTGGTTGGGTTCAATTTAGTTCAACCAGCCCACCTACTGTGCACCAATCCATTTGCTAAATGACATGTATTAGGCATTCACAGGTGGCAGTCCCACCCATAGGTGTCAACCTTCCATGAAATATGACAAATGCACCCTGAGGACAAAGGGAGAATTACAGTTGTTTGCGGGGAGGGGTCAGGAAGGACTTGAGGAAGGAAGCAAAATGTAAGCCAAAGCTAATAGGTCAGTGACCCACAACTTAGGTGCTCCCAGAGCCCAGTGTGTTGATTGAGTCCTTCCCGGCACCGGAAAGTGAATTGTGGTGAGTGGTGACCCCTTGTGACTTCAGGTCACAGACACTTGTGTTTACCCTACCTCTCCTCTTGATCACCAGACTCTGTGAAGTTCCTTCTGCCAGCTTCTTAGGCCTGTTCGTCCCCTCTGGGTGTTCCTGGGGCTGGTGACTGTCTCTTATCTTCACCAGACACACAGGGGCCTTTGCCTCCCAAACACCCTCTAGGCAGGTAGTTATGAAATCAAGCTGCTCTCTCACAAAGTTCCACACTGATTCATGGAGATAATTGCTCCTGTTTGACATACCAGAGGCAAAGATGAAACCATCTGAGGATACCCTTTTTTTTTTTTTTTCCAAAAGTGTATTCCTTTAACCACTTAGCTTAGCAGAGTCATTAAAAATATGGGCCCTGGGCCACTATAAGAATGTCAGATCTGGGACAACTCTTTGAACTTGAACCAGAGTTTGTATCCCAACTTCATCATTGACTTGGTGAACATTTGTGTTCTTCCTGCAGAAAATTCCAGGTCCTGGCTGAGCAACTTCAAGGATTATCTCTGTGATCTCATCAGGAGCCACATCCCTCCAGCAGCCATTTTTATTTTTCTTATCATGTCAGCAGTACTGGGGACCCTCTGCTGCCTCACGTAAGCTTCTGGAAGAGGAGGGAGAGGAGGGAACAGGTACCTAGGAAGAGGCAGAAATGGCCATGTGACCACCTCTTTGAAAAAGTCTCCTCCACGTTCTCTTTTTTTCTCCATCCTGCTCCATCCCTTTCCAACCATTGACAGATGACATTTAAAGACCAGTATTTGCAACTGATCTTTTTTTTTTTAGTAACTTCATTAATTTCTAATTATCCTTCCCTTGGGTATAGGAATCATACATGGCAAACAAATGATTAACTCTTCTCTATTGCCTGGACTTCCTTGGTGGCTCAGACGGCAAAGCATCTGCCGATAATGCAGGAGACCCAGGTTCAATCCCTGAGTCAGGAAGATCTCCTGGAGAAAGAAATGGCAACCCACTCCAGTANCCTTCCCTTGGGTATAGGAATCATACATGGCAAACAAATGATTAACTCTTCTCTATTGCCTGGACTTCCTTGGTGGCTCAGACGGCAAAGCATCTGCCGATAATGCAGGAGACCCAGGTTCAATCCCTGAGTCAGGAAGATCTCCTGGAGAAAGAAATGGCAACCCACTCCAGTATTCTTGCCAGGAAAATCCCATGGACGGAGGAGCCTGGTAGGCTACAGTCCATGGGGTTGCAAAGAGTTGGACACGACTGAACAACTTCACTTCATTACCTCAAAAACGGACCAAAATATTTACTATTAAATCATGTGAAGCCAAAGAGATTCTTGAAATCTCTAACCAAACACTTAAGCTTAGCTAGTTAGTGAAAGTCACTCAGTCATGTCTGACTCTTTGTAACCCCATGGACTATGCAGTCCATGGAATTCTCCAGGCCAGAATACTGGAATGGGTAGCTTTTCCCTTCTCCCATGGGAAGGGACTCTTCCAGGGGAATCTTCCCAAGCCAGGAATCGAACCCAGGTCTCCCACAATGCAGGCAGATTCTTTACCAGCTGAGCCACCAGGGAAGCCCAGACAAGTCTCAATTTCATTAATTTAACCAGTGTTTAGCTAAGAGATGACCACTTGCTTGTCTCTGTCCTGGTTACTAGAGAGAGAGAAATAACACGATTGAATAATTACAGCCTGCTGTATCAGGACTCTGAGGTGAGACAGAGCCCACGTGGAGAAAGCTGGATTGAAAAGGCTTTGTATAGGGGAGGGCTGTTTTCAAACTGAAGAATCTAATCAAGTGGCTGTGGTCAAAGACCAGGTGAAGGGTGTGGTTCCTGACAACCTCAAAACGCCCATGGATGAAGAACCATGTCTGGGAAGCAAAGTTGGATATGGTTCCCAGCACACTAGACTGATTGGAGCCACACAGAACTCAGTGAGCTTATTTGTTGTTTGAGCTGTAAAGCAGTATTTGGACCTGAGAAGGACAGAGGCTCTGAAGGTCCCTAGGAGGCTTGCTCCCTGACACTTCAGATACAGCCACAGGGAACAGTAAACCAGAGGAGCCTCTCAGAGGATGGGCAGTGGTGGGCCAGGGAGCTCAATCTGATGAAAGAGTTTGCAGAGCAGGGACTGTTACATGCCTCCCGGTCTTCCTCTTTTCCAAAGGGAAGTTTGATGGCGGTTGTCCACTTCCTGTTCCTTCACTTTATGGAAGATGGTGGAGGTGGCGATCAGGGGCACGTGGGTTGATTTCAGTTCAAAGTTCTTTTCCTGAGAGGAGCCACACCAGGACTTGAGACCAGCAGACACTCTGGAAACAGGCTGGGCAGTGGGAGTGTGCAGCATCTTATCAGGATCCCTTATCAGGGATCCATGCCCGTGCAGGGCAGGGAGGAAGGGAGAAGCTGAACTGCCTTGCAAGCACAGCAAGGCCTTGAGTGACCCCTTTGGAGTGGTCTTCCCTTTATCAGGACACCTTGAGTGGCAGCTGTGGGATTTAGGCCACTCCAGTAAGTACAGGCTCTGTATTCACCAATCCTGTCCATCCTTGCCAAGCCCAGAGGAAGACTGCATGTCGCAACTGCAAGAGCCAGGAGTCAAACCAAGATGCATGTGATTCTGTATCTTTTAAGTCCTTGTGGCTCCAACTCCAGCTGGCAAGCCAGCTGCCTCAGAAACATCTGAAGGATTTCTGCGAAGATAGTTAGGCAACATGCCAAGAGAAAGACTTCCTTCTTTGAAGTAAATGGCTCAGCCTGGGGAGAAAACCCAATAAACCTTTGCTGGGAACAAGCGAGGATGTTAAGAGAGAAAAAAAAAAAAAAAGATGTGGATGACAAAATATAAAAGGAGATAGGGAAAGCAGGACCCCAAAAGCTGGCTCTATCAAATAAACAAATACTTTAGTGAAAGTAAGATTAGAGAAAAAAATGATAGCTGCAGGAGACATATCATGAATTTTTTGGCAGAAAAAGGATCAAAATAATACAACAGAAACAAATACTTCAAGACATAATTTTGTCACATGTGGTGGAAACAAAGGAAAGCTTGAGTCTCAAGTCATACAGAAAGATGGGCACTTGGGACTGAGCCCACAGTGGACCGGCACTAATACTTGATTTTCTATGATTACATTTTGCAGTAAGGACTGCAAACAGTTTCTCTCTGCCTCTTTATTCACCCTCTATAAGCATTAGTGGTGTCTACAATGAAGGCTTAGGATAGCCGCTGGGTAGCTAAGCAAATCTCCACTGAAGACTGGAGAATTCTTAGCTCTCTGGCAGCAATCATGAGATACAGAAATACTTGTATAAGGAATTTTTATATGGTTTTCACTAGCAAAGAAATAGAACCAACTGAAATGATTCTTGGCTGGTTAAAGAAAGCCGTGAACATTCATACATTGTTGTAGAAGACTAATCACATGGAATCAGAGTCATGAAATACTGTTGAGTGAAAAAAACACCAATTGTAATGGAGCATATACAATTCCACCCAATTTATTGTGGAAAAAACTACTTCCAGGGAAAGAAAAATCCTTGAAGGATCTAACCAAAGATTTGGACATTGGTTATCTCCTTGAGATAGTGAATAGGTGATTTTAATAATCACGATTGTTGTTGTTACTTAGTTTCAGGTTTATTTTCGTCTGCCTTTTTCAATCTTTCCATAACAAAACATATTGTTTAATTAGGAAGTTTTTAAAAAGAAACTTCAAAATAAGAAAAACTATCTGAACTTACTTCTACTCTACCTCTACATCCAATCCTACACTCTTACTTTCTCAAGTCATGAAAGCCTTTTCACAATATGAAATCACTTGGTTCATACTAACACAAAAAGCTGTCCAAAATCCTATCTTGGAAAAGGTGATATAATGACAAAGTAACTCTGCATACCAAGACAGTGTGTTGGAATTTAAATTAACTTCAGCAGTCATCATTGTCTCTTCCTTTCCCAGTGTTCTAATAGGTGAACCAGTCCAATGAAGTATGAGAAGATTCAATGGACAAGTGTAATGCTTAGCTTGCTGGATTCCAAGAGAGTGGAGAGTGTGCTATTTGTATACAATAAGGAAGTATCTATCGGGTAAAATTAAATCATCTTACATCTTAAACGATCTTTGCCTTTATTTTCTCCTCTAAAACTGCAATTGAAACAAAATGATAGTAGACTCATTACTGTTTTAATTATAAAATTATACATCATGCTTGTGCTCAGTTGTGTCTCTCTGTGACCTCATGGACTGTAGCCCACCAGGCTCCTCTGTCTGTAGGATTTTCCAGACAAGAATACTGGACTGGATTGCCATTTCCTCCTCCAGGGGATCTTCCCAATCTAGGGACCGAACCTTTGTCTTCTGCATTGGAAGACAAATTCTTTCCCACTGAGCCATCTGAGAAGCCCCAAATAATACATATTTACCGCAAAAAGAAACCCCATAAAATATATAAAGAGGAGAAAATACCCTAGCACCAGAAACAAAAATTCTAGCACCCAGAAACAAACATTCTTTACATTTTGGTGTATCTTCTTTCAAACTTTTTTCTATTCTTATACTATCAGTTTCCCAAAATCTGTTCTCCAAAGCAATAGCTCCATTTTAATAAATGTTATGAGACAATAGGACTCTATGTGGCCAATTAGGCTGGAAAGATGCTGAATTAAATAAATGTAAACATATTTCTTTGCTCCAGCACTTCTAAGAGCCTTTCACAGGCTAACATGGATCTCCACAAAAGAGTAGAACAGGCATTTCTGAAACAAATGTAAACATGGGCTTTTTTTATGGAGTGAATGCTGATGTATACACAATCACAGAAAGTCGCTCACTGAGATCCTTTCTTTCACCAACCTATCATATTTTGTAGCCTACTTTTTCCTTCACTCTATGACACATGGTGGCTATCTTTCTGTGTCAGTAAGTGCCGCATAGTATTTTTTGCAGTGGATTCAACTGAAGTCATTTAATCACCACTCCATAATAACTTACCCCATGCACTATACAGTCCATGGAATTCTCCAGGCCAGAATACTGGAGTGGGTAGCCTTTCCCTTCTCCAGGGGATCTTCCCAACCCAGGGATCGAACCCAGGTCTCTCACACTGCAGGCAGATTCTTCACCAGCTGAGCCACCAGGGAAGCCCTAGGGTGTTCCTACTTGTTCACTATTATATATGTAATGCAGGTGATAGTTTTACACATTATTCATTTGCTTTCCACTTTGCTATGGCCGCCTGATGAAAAGAACTGACTCATTGAAAAAGACCCTGATGCTGGGAAAGGTTGAAGGCAGGAGGAGAGGGGAACGACAGAGATGGTTGGATGGCATCACCAACTCAATGGACATGGATTTGGGTAAACTCTGGGAGTTGGTGATGGACAGGGAGGCCTGGTGGGCTGCAGTATATGGGGTCACAAAGAGTCAGACACGACTGGGTGACTGAACTGAACTGCACTGAACTTGCTGTTCCAAGTTGAAATCACTCACTCCACAAACACTATGACACACCTCCTGTTCTGAGCAAATAACAAGGCAAACAGTAAGCTTGGCTAGAGTGGAAGACACAGCAGCACCAGGGGGCTAGGGTGAGAGTCTGCCTGGGGCAGAATTAAGACCTGGTGGGCCTCAGAAAATATCTGGGTTCTCCTGGGAGCCCATGGAAAGTGGGAAAAGTCATTTGATGGGTGTTTTTAAAGGGTCATCTCAGTCGCCATGTTGAGAGGGTCCAAAGCAGGGAGACCAGCCAGGAGGTTTCCCAAAATCCAGGTGAGACATAGCCTTGTTGGCACCAGGGTGGGGATTGGCAGAGTTGCAGTCAGTGTCAGAATCTGGACGGAGGGAGAAGTGAGAGCCATCAGGATTTGAACAGTGATTGGATGAGGAGTGGGAAAGAACTAAAGCTTCGAGAATGCCTCCTGGACTTTGGGCCTGAGCAAGCCAGGGGCTGGGGTCTGGGCAAACCACAGGAGGTTAGGAATTTATTGTCTCAAAAAATGCAAAGAGGAATACCAAACAGGTGTTCTTTTTTTTTTTTTAATATACTTATCATTTATTCTTGAGGTAAATAGACACTTAAGAATAATTTAAATTACATGCAATTTAAATAGCATAGGTATATAAAAACTGGAAAGCTGACCCAAATCTGTTAATTTATTAAAAACTAGTGAGTTGTACACTTTTTTTTTCTTTTTTAAAATTTTAATTGGAGGCTAATTACTTTACAATATTGTGGTGGTTTTTTGCCCTACATTGACATGAATCAGCCATAGGTGTACATGTGTTCCCCATCCTGACCCTCCCTCCCACCTCCCTCCCCATCCTATCCCTGAGGGTCCC
>SJYX01014724.1:11401-37015 GCA_006410675.1 Oreotragus oreotragus | reverse complement strand
GGCTCCAAAATCACTGCAGATGGTGACTGCAGCCATGAAATTAAAAGACGCTTACTCCTTGGAAGGAAAGTTATGACCAACATAGATAGCATATTCAAAAGCAGAGACATTACTTTGCCGACTAAGGTCCGTCTAGTCAAGGCTATAGTTTTTCCAGTAGTCATGTATGGATGTGAGAGGTGGACTGTGAAGAAGGCTGAGCGCCAAAGATATGATGCTTTTGAACTGTTGTGTTGGAGAAGACTCTTGAGAATCCCTTGGACTGCAAGGAGATCCAACCAGTCCATTCTAAAGGAGATCAGCCCTGGGTGTTCTTTGGAAAGAATGATGCTAAAGCTGAAACTCCAGTACTTTGGCCACCTCATGTGAAGAGCTGACTCACTGGAAAATACTTTGATGCTGGGAGGTATTGGGGGCAGGAGGAGAAGGGGACAACAGAGGATGAGATGGCTAGATGGCATCACTGACTCGATGGACGTGAATCTGAGTGAACTCTGGTAGTTGGTGATCGACAGGAAGGCCTGGTATGTTGCTATCCATGGGGTCTCAAAGAGTCGGACATGACTGAGTGACTGAACTGAACTGAAGCAATACCAAAACCCTCCTAGTTTTTGCTACTAGTGAAAAATGCCAGGAAAAGAGATTGTTACAAATTAAGCCCTTTATGGGCTTTCAGCCATCTACCCAGCCTTTATAATGTCCTTCCAAATCTCAGTGGCAGGGCTCTATGAAACTAGTGGGATCTGCCTAATCCTCTCTTAATCAGCTTGGAGAATCATTTCTCCAGATTAGAGATGAATCTTTTCTTGTCTTAATTGACTTTGGGTAGGCTGAGACTTGTTAGAAAAGTATCATGCCAGAATTTCTTCTAAAAGAGGAAAATTATTTCAAAGTATGACAGTGGTCATCAATATAACCAACCAGGTAAATTAAATGATGCTTTGACAATTTGATTTGTCCCATCTCTGATGGTACTAGAGTAGATTCTGAAAACACTGATCACTTGTCATAATTAAAATACCTCCTTATGGGCAAAATCTTCAACTGGTGTTGGCAAAATTCACAGCACACTTCCCATCAGGATTCAAATAGACTCCATAAAAAATCTCTTCCCAGAGTTAATCAATCCTCTATAAGGAAAAAAGCCCTTCAAGGCATAAAGCCCATAGTAGAAGATTACAGGCTCAAGGTCTCATTAGTCCTTATACCAGCCCCTGTAACTCCCATTTTATTGGTGAAAAAACCTAGGAGCCAAGGGTGGAGATTTATCTAGAATCTCCAAGCAAATAAACAATACTTCTATCCCTCAACAATCTGTTGTTTTTGACTCTCATGAGCTAAGAACATCCATTCCCACCAGAAGTAATTTTTTTAATACAGTACATTCTTTAATATTCCAGTTGATGAAGCTAGCCAATATGTTTTTTCTTCACTTGAGGGCAGGAGGAGAAGGGGATGACAGAGGATGAGAAGGTTGGGTGGCATCACCGACTCAATGGACATGGGTTTGGGTAGACTCTGGCAGTTGGTTATGGATAGGGAGGCCTGGCATGCTCTGGTTCATGGAGTCGCAGAGAGTCAGACACGACTGAGCGACTGAACTGAACTGAGAAGAAAAACAATTCACCTGGACATTAATGTCCCAGTGTTACACTGAGAAATCTTATTTCTTATTCTGAAGGCTGATCTGGATAATATAGTTTCCTACAGGCTCTACTTTGTTGCTGTATAAGGATGATTTGCTTCTTTGCTCTCCTTCTCAAGCCTCCTCACAAGAATACAGGATCCAGTTAAAGCTTTTAGCCTTAAAGGGACACAAGGTCACCAAAGAAAAATTGAAGTTTTCCCAAGCCCTGGCTTGATATTTAGGGCTTGTGATATCAAAACAAGGGATACACCTAATCCAGGCAGACTTTATTGTGTCCTAAATTTCCCAAAATCTAAAACTAAGCACCAAATGTAAGGTTTTCTCAGGCCAGTTGGTTATTGCTGAAACTGGATTCCAAGTTGCTCTCTTATAGTCAAACAACTACTCAACAATAACAACCCCAACTCAATCTTTGCAGAATATCAGAAAACACAAAATAGAAAGCCCAGAGATAAATCCACACACATATGGACACCTTATCTTTGACAAAGGAGGCAAGAATATACAATGGAGTAAAGACAATCTCTTTAACAAGTGGTGCTGGGAAAACTGGTCAACCACTTGTAAAAGAATGAAACTAGATCACTTTCTAACACCACACACAAAAATAAACTCAAAATGGATTAAAGATCTAAATGTAAGACCAGAAACTATAAAACTCCTAGAGGAGAACATAGGCAAAACACTCTCCGACATAAATCACAGCAGGATCCTCAATGATCCGCCTCCCAGAATACTGGAAATAAAAGCAAATATAAACAAATGGGATCTAATTAAAATTAAAAGCTTCTGCACAACAAAGGAAACTATAAGCAAGGTGAAAAGACAACCCTCTGAATGGGAGAAAATAATAGCAAATGAAGCAACTGACAAACAACTAATCTCAAAAATATACAAGCAACTTATACAGCTCAATTCCAGAAAAATAAACGACCCAATCAAAAAATGGGCCAAAGAACTAAATAGACATTTCTCCAAAGAAGACATACGGATGGCTAACAAACACATGAAAAGATGCTCAACGTCACTCATTATCAGAGAAATGCAAATCAAGACCACAATGAGATACCACTTCACACCAGTCAGAATGGCTGCGATCCAAAAGTCTGCAAGCAATAAATGCTGGAGAGGGTGTGGAGAAAAGGGAACCCTTTTACACTGTTGGTGGGAATGCAAACTAGTACAGCCACTATGGAGAACAGTGTGGAGATTCCTTAAGAAATTGCAAATAGAACTGCCTTATGACCCAGCAATCCCACTGCTGGGCATACACACCGAGGAAACCAGAATAGAAAGAGACACATGTACCCCAATGTTCATTGCAGCACTGTTTATAATAGCCAGGACATGGAAACAACCTAGATGTCCATCAGCGGATGAATGGATAAGAAAGCTGTGGTATATATACACAATGGAGTATTACTCAGCCATTAAAAAGAATACATTTGAATCAGTTCTAATAAGATGGATGAAACTGGAACCAATTATACAGAGTGAAGTAAGCCAGAAAGAAAAACACCAATACAGTATACTAACACATATATATGGAATTTAGAAAGATGGTAATGAGGACCCTGTATGCAAGACAGCAAAAGAGATACAGATGTGTAGAGCGGACTTATGGACTCTGAGGGAGAAGGAGAGGGAGAGGGAGAGGGAGGGATGATTTGGGAAAATAGCATTGAAATATGTATACTATCATGTAAGAAATGAATTGCCAGTCTATGTTCAATGCAGGATGCAGGATGCTTGGGGCTGGTGTATGGGGATGATCTGGAGGGAAGATGTGGGGTGGGAGGTGGGAGGGGGGTTCATGTTTGGGAGTTCGTTTAAAAAAAATAAATACAAAAAAAAATAAAAATAATAATAATAAAAAATAAAAAGAAAAAAAAAGAAAAAAAAAAAAAAAGAAAACACAGCCTCTAAGGCTTTAAAGGAGAATTTGATGATGCCAACTGGCCTTGGGCACCCCATTTGTCAGATCTACACTTTCCTTTCTGCATATGAAAAGCAAGGGAATGCCCTTTGGCTGCTCAAAAAAATCAACAGGCACCACCAACTATCCATAGAGTGTTATAGCTAGTAACTGGAATCTGTAGCAAGGGGTTACTCCACATGTCTCACAGGCATTATGGCCACTGCTTTTTTGGTGGAAGGCCACTAATGTATCATTGTAGGATTCCCTTTAACCATTTTTGTACCTTATGCAGTAGAAGTTTTCCTAAATATTCACCACACTGGACATTTCTGAGCGAGCTGCCTCACCTCTCATGAAGTCCTTTTGCTACATATTCCTCACATATCCATTACATTGTAATAATCTTAACCTGGCTAATCTTCTGATCTCCATCAGCAATGAAGTCCCTCACAATGGCTTAACACTGATGAATCACCTCCTGACTCCTCATAATGACCTACAAGAAATTTCATTAAGTAATGTTGATTTCTTATCAAATGACAGGATACTGAAAGAGGAACTCCCCAGGTCAGTAGGTGCCCAATACGCTACTGGAGCTCAGTGGAGAAATAACTCTAGAAAGAATGAAGGGATGGAGCCAAAGCAAAAGCAATACTCAGCTGTGGATGTGACTGGCGATAGAAGCAAGGTCCAATGCTGTAAAGAGCAATATTGCACAGGAACCTGGAATGTCAGCTCCATGAATCAAGGCAAATTGGAAGTGGTCAAACAAGAGATAGCAAGAGTGAACGTCGACATTCTCAGTATCAGCAAACTAAAATGGACTGAAATGGGTGAATTTAACTCAGATGACCATTATGTCTACTACTGTGGGCAGGAATTCTTCAGAAGAAATGGAGAAGCCATCATGGTCAACAAAAGTCCCAAATGCAGTACTTGGATGCAATCTCAAAAATGACAGAATGATCTCTGTTCGTTTCCAAGGCAAACCATTCAATATCATGGTAATCCAAGTCTATGCCCCAACCAGTAATGCTGAAGAAGCTGAAATAGAACGGTTCTATGAAGATTTACAAGACCTTTTAGAACTAACACCCAAAAAAGGTGTCCTTTTCACTATAGGGGACTGGAATGCAAAAGTAGGAAGTCAAGAAACACCTGGAGTAACAGGCAAATTTGGCCTTGGAGTACAGAGTGAAGCAGGACAAAGACTAATAGAGTTTTGCCAAGAAAATGCAGTGGTCATAACAAACACCCTCTTCCAACAACACAAGAGAAGACTCTACACATGGACATCACCAGATGGTCAACACCGAAATCAGATTGATTATATTCTTTGCAGCCAAATTTAAGTGCTTTACACATGTTAACTCATATAATGTTTATCACATCATAGTAATACAAATTTTATTTTATAGATGAAGAAACTAAGGCACAGAAAGATTAAACAACTCATGATTATATGGCTAGGAAATAGCAGAGTTGCAGAATGAAACCTCGTAGGCTGGATTGTCTGTGTTCATCATCACTAAGCTATATTGCTTCTTAACCTTGAAATGCAATTTAGCTCATTCAACCAACCTTCCATAGTTATTCACTGATAGCTTACATGTTATTGACAAAGTATTAAATATTTTAGATGGAAAGATAAATATTGCAGTTATAGTCTTCAGGAAACTTTTATTCCTGATGGGCTAGTAGAAAAGTTAAAAATTAATGAAGTGTCTATTATAATGAGTCTGGGAAATGCTTGATAAATAAAAGTGGCAGGGTCTACGTTAACTCATAGAAACACTTGGAAATGATATTAGACATATATCGAGAAGGGAATTTGCCAGCCAAGGGATCCTGGAGGAGTTTGTGTTTATGTTAAATCCAGAAGCCTCAGTAGGCATTATCTAGGAGCGAAAGGAACATGCTCATGGCAAAGGAACACGGCAAGAGCACAGCATAACACTCAGAGTCTGGCCTTGCGTACGTTCTGTGTGGCAGGGTTGCACGGAGGTGGTAGAACTCTCACCCTGACTGGCTTTCTTGTTAGCTGGCAGTAACATGGTCTTATGAGATTCATTCATCTCATCCCTACACTCAGTGGCTTTTCTGACCTACTGATTACAAAGTCAACAAAACTATTGGCTATTTTTTGCAACAGAACTATTTCTCTCATTCTATACAAAAGAAAGAAAAAAGGAGGTAAAAATGACCTAAGAAATAAAAAAGCTTATGCAAGTAAACAGTATTAAAACATATAAATAACAGAATTACTTTTAAAATGCTACAAAATAGGAATAGTATTTTTAAAGGAATTGTCTATGAGAAACATTTTTAATTTTAACACTAACCAACAATATGACAATTAATATCCTTAAAGTAATTTAAATTAAGACAGGTTTTAGTAACTCACCCCACAAGCAACTTTAAATTATACTATAAATATAATATCAACATTAAAAGAATAAATATCAAACTGATCACATTAGTAATGTCTGTGGATTATTACTTTAGAACATTTGTCCCAAGTAAAAGTAATTCTACTTGAATTGTATGTGTGTGTACTTTTCTTTTAATGATCACTTTTAGAATCAAAAAGATAGATTCAAAATGCTTACCTTTATCTAGTGCTGTATCATCACAGAGGAATTCTTGATAGTTACATTAATAAAGTAAGAGAAAAATAAAGATAATATTAGAATATGTTCTACCATCAGATTTCAGGAAATCATTAGAATATTAAAGACTCTAGTTTAACAGAATCCTTTAAAATGGTATTTTTTCTCTTTTGTATTAGCTTGTAATGTATTAAAAAATACATTAATATGTGAAGAAGAAAACAGTCATTCATCTCTTTACTGCTTACTGGTACATTTCCTTTTAAGATATGAGGATGTTTTATGATTAATTGTACAACTTTTCAGTAATTATGGTTATTGCTAAAGAACGTTTCATCAGAAACTTGAGAGAAAATTTTAAACACATTCATCAAAATTTCCATTTGGAGTCTAGAGAAACAGTAGATATTGACTTCTCTTGAGCAATGGATCATGATTTATAGATTCAAAGAGACAGTCAATATTTACCTTCAGTGAAAATGATTCTTGATGGTCAATGAAATGTAAAATTTACTACATTGTCTTGAAATCTATTAAATAATGACACTGCTAAATAACATTTTTATTTTTCCATTTATAAAAATGTATGTGCACTCTAAGAAATCCTGTAATGTAGAGAATATTAAAAGTAGAAAAATTACCAGTAACTTCCCATCAAGGAAAAGCAACTGTTAATACTTGGTATATTTCATGCCTTTCCTTTTCTTATTAAAATATTTCAATGTTTTATAAATTTTGATTTTAAATATGATAAAAATGAAATATGTAGCTTACATTATTCATCCCCAATATGCATTCTTTCTTCTGCTCAGAGGATTGTACATCTTCATCTATTGACCTGTGACTTGCTAAACCTTGTGTGCAGTAAGTGTGTATCTCAAACCCATCGATACTGCATTTGTGCGTGAACACTGCTTGACGACATCCAAGCTTTTCGTGCCTTTACAGGTTCCCACCAGCGTTCCTGCTGTTTTCTCTTTGTCACAAAGCCAACACATGTCATTTGAGGGCTTCTCTTTTCAGTATGGATCCAGAGTTAGAAGACATATATTTTTTTCCTCTTTTTGAAGAATACCATTTTAGTTTACTTACATAGAATATTAATTTTTGAAGAACAGTTTTCTTTGAAATACTTAATATTTGCTTCTAGGCATTTGATGTTTCTTCACATATTTTATGTTTTTATATCTTTCAGAAGAAAAACTTTGTACTTTTCTCCTTATGTGTTACATATATATTTCTCTTTTAGAAATTTCTTGGCCTTCTATACTGTTACTATGGTAAATGAGTTTTATTTTTAATTCATTTTCATTAATTAGGGGTAAGAATTTCTTCTTACAAGTGTTTTCATTGTTATTGTTAATAAGCTTCAGAATTATTATTATTTTTTTTTATTGCTCACCTTTGAAGCAAGAGCTCTATGCAGGCCTGATGTTGAGACTCAAAGATTGAACTCAACTATTTCATGGATATTAAGGATATTTCTAATTGCAGGTCTTTATGTATAGGAATTCCAGCTGAAATATATCATATTTAGAAAAACATCAAGAATAATTTTCTTTAAGCTACCCTATAAGAAGCCCAACTGAGCCAAGAGAAAAGCAAGAGTCAGGAGTGAGGGAAACTAGTGCTTAGTGAAATAAGTCAGAGAGAGGAGGAAAAATACTGTGTGTTATCACTTACACGTGGAATCTAGAAAAATAAACAAATACAATAGCAAAAGATTTGGAAGATGAATTAGAAGACATTGTTTCTTGGGCAACAACAATGGCTCATGCTTATAGCAATGGGCAGTGCTTGGTGCTTGTTAAAGACTTCGGCCGCCAAGACTCTCTGGAATGGCCAGTCAGACCCTACGTTTGATATTTTAGGTACCAGTTGCAAAGCTTCTGGTCAGCTATGACTTTGGTGGTGGATTCTTGACTGTTTCTGAATTCAGAGAGGCAGAGCACATTCTTCACCTCTCAAATACAATTTCAGTGATATGACCTAAACCCTTTATGGTATCCTTTTTAATTTCACACTTCCAGCCTTTCCAATAAGTTTGTGAGTGTCTGACCTCCTCTAATAACTTATTTTGTGCCTGAAATACCAAAAACAATTTCTGTTCTCCTAAACTGAACGATATCTGACAGAAGTCTTTTCTAACATGAATCCTTATTGAGCGCTAACTATGTGCCAGGCGTTGCTCTAAATGCGTTTATATCTATATGTGTATATATATATATTAAACATATTTAATTTCAATTCATTTTAATTTTCTTAATATATCTTTCTCACATTCACTCAAGTCTGCTGCCCAAATGTAATTGTTGCTCAAGCCTCAATGCACACTTGCTTTATTTCACTGTTTATTATGTTGCATCTTAAAGCCAATTAATGTTGGTAATATTTTACTACTCCTTAAGTTGCAAATTAGGTGATCCATAAATTCCTTTATTTTACAAAGTTAGTCTGTGACTTCACAATTCCTTATTAGACAGTGAGGATTACTTCAACATGCCCAGTTGTAATTTATCCCCAAGTAAATGACCAAGAACTGGTTTGTTTTTCATATAACCAAGACACCGACTGGAGAAAAAGGCATAAATGGAGTAGTGCTAAGAATGTGTTTCTTAGGTATATGTTATTGTTTCTTTACACCAAGTGTGAAGGCTTTGAAAGTTAAAAACCACACTGGAGATTATTTCTAATATGTTTGTATTTAATTATTCTAAATGAACTCTCTATTCAAATTATGGCTTTATTCCATGGTATGGTTCAATCAGTCTCAGTCTTCTCATTATTAAGTATTTAAGTAGCTGGATGGCATCACGGACTCGATGGACGTGAGTCTGAGTGAACTCCGGGAGTTGGTGATGGACAGGGAGGCCTGGCGTGCTGCGATTCATGGGGTCGCAAAGAGTCGGACACGACTGAACAACTGAACTGAACTGAACTGAACTGAACTAAGTAGAGAAAATCTTCAAGAGATTTATGCATAGGCATCTGCATGTGGTAACAAGCAATGAATGGCTGATTTGTAGACTAGCATGGACTAGACATCTAAGCCACACTCTATATGAACCAAGGTATCAAGCAAATTCCTGTTGGTTGTGTCACATGTTGCCCATATATACATTAGTGGCATGGTTACAAGATTTGTAATATCTTTGATAAACTTCAGAAACATGAACTATATGAAGAATATGTTCAGCATCAGAACGTTTACAGTTATACTCTAATGGATTCTTATATTAAGTAATTGGGAATAATCAGTTTATCATCACTGAGGTGCATTAGAGACAGAGAGGTTTCCAGATAAGCCAAAAGTTTCCAGTCCCAGTTGTTATTTTTATAGACAGAACTATTACTATATATAATCCATTAATAAAGCTGCCAGAAGATGCTTGTTATGTAAGGAATAGACTACACTCTAGAGATAAGTCGCATTATCTTGAAGCTTCAGTCTACTTTTGGGAACATTTAGGATTCTGTCACATAAGTGCTAGACTGTATCTACACTTGAACTGATTTTCTATATCATAGAAAGTAAAAAGGTAATTATCAAAATGGATGTAAAGGAAACGTGCATTTTAGAAAACAGTTGAGCCAATTACCCTCAGAGGATATATAAGGGTTGGAAAATCTTTCACCCAATTTACTCATCCACTGAAATTTTATTTCTACAAGCAAGTAGAGATTATTTCATAAATATTTATTTGTTTATAAAACCTAGACAGCTCAACCTGCAGAAAGCTGTTGGAGACAAAAATTAGCTGTTATTTAACAGCTAATGAACGACCATTCTTAAAAGATATCTCTCCTGCAGAAGTAAACTTCGGAAAAAATCACTGGTGCCATCCCATGCACGAGACTGTTACAGCAGCAGATGGAGTATGCTTACTCTCATTGTCACAGCACAGGACTGTAACTGAACCAAACCATCAGACCCTCTGGAGAAAGGCAACAGTACTCAAATCTTTATTTTTATTAAAATAAGAAAATTGAATGTCTAATTATCTAGGGGCCACAGGAACATGATTGTTTTACATCTGGTATTTGCATTCCTCTTTTACAGCCTCTATTTGGTTCCTCATAGTGAAAAACTTCTTTCTCATATAGGAGTAACACACACAAAAAAGAAAGATTAGCATATTTTCTCTCTATTTGCCTTCTCTTCTTTCTTTATACCCTTTTATAGTGTTATTATCATTGCCATCATCATCATCATTATAAGTTAATAAGCAAAATGTGAATAAATGGATGGTTGAACATTAAAATGATGATAAAAGCAAAAAAGGTGAAAATGATAAAGTAATACTACTGTGCATTTGAATCTTTGAGGTAGGAGCTATTATATCCATTTCTGTTTATAACATCTTTGTGGAATAGGAGAGATTATGCAACTGATTCACAGTAAGAGATTAATGTAGCAGTATTTAAACATATGTATGACTTTGGTCGGAGAAGGCAATGGCTCCAGTGTTCTTGCCTGGAGAATCCCAGGGACAGAGGAGCCTGGTAGGCTGCCATCTATGGGGTCGCATGATTCATGGGGTCGCAAAGAGTCAGACATGCCTGAGCGACTGAACTAAGCTATTAAAAAAATGCTTTTTTGCTTTGGCATCAACCAATTAGGATTACAAAGCAGATGAAAAGACACTTGGCTACTGCTGTGACATACAATTTAAGATAATTACTAAAATTATGACTTATTATAATTTACCAGGATATACCAGAATTTTAGGAATCTCACATAATTTCTAAAATGTTTATATTAACATTTACCCATACATACAATCTAAGAAGTTCTATGACACAATTTATTTCATCACCATTTATTTGACAATGCTTCTTATGTAGTTTAACATACCAAACAAGCCTAATTAGCTTGATATTCCTCTGAGATGGAGGCAATAATTTGAGGTATTCTGGGGACCCTTTGGAAAGCCTCAAACTTAGCTTAAGGTCACATGAACTTCATTTAGAATTTGATCTTTGGGCAGTTTGTCAGAAATATCAAAAGTTTTGACCAGTGATAAAAAAAGTATCTCAATGACAAATACAGAACACTTAAGGAAATGCACAATTATCAAAAGCAGTTCAATATCTTAAGAAAATCTTGTCCTCTTTAGAGAACGAAATTCAGGTTTTGTACATTAATTTTAAAATTCATTTTCTTAACTCAGTTCAATGTTATCTTAGCCAGTCCTGACCATGCACAAAACTCTTTCAGTGTTCCTGCTCTAAGAACCTTCTATAATTTCTGTATCTGTATTAATCTATCCCTCACTTTCTCTTCCAGACACAATCAGCTCAGGACTTTCCTGTGGTCCAGTGGTTAAGAATTCACCTTCAAATGCAAGGGAGGTAGGTTCGATCCCTGGTCAGTGCCACATAGCAACTAAACGCACACTCTGTAACAAGAGATGTCCACATGCTACAGTGAAGGCCCAGTGCAGCCAAAATTTTAAAAATAAACTTATGTATTAAAAAGAAACAGTCATCTCTAAGACAAAACCACCTTTTTGCTTTAGCAAAATGCATTTTCATTCCTCATACCTTCCTTGCTGAAAACATATGTCCTATATCTTTGCATGCTGAAAGGTTACCTTGCAATTCTGAACCTTAAAACCTTCAACTCTAGTGAAAAACCAAGAAGCAAGTAATTGGAAACTGTTATTACCTCATTTCCTAACTGACAAACTTGAGCTTTAGTCTGCCTCCCCTGAGAAGGCAAAGGTAGGTAAACTTAGACATGCCCAGCAATTAATGTCCTAATGTTTTATCCCATTTGAAATGACCCAGATAGTCAATGGATCCTCTTCATTTAACTTTGTTGAATTTCAAGTTACATAAATCTGGAGAAACTATTTTAGATAGATATTCCCAAAACATAATTATTCCTATTTGTTGTTTAGTCACTAAGTCATGTCTAACTCTTGTGACCCTATGGACTATAGTCCCTCCATGCTCCTCTATCTATGGGATTTCCCAGGCAAGAATACTGGAGTGGTTTACCAGTTCTTTCTCCAGTGGATCTTCCCAACCCAGGGATCGAACCTATGTCTCCTGCATCGGCAGGCTGATTCCCAGCTGAGCCGCCAGGGAAGCCCCAGTTATTTCTATAGTGTTTACCTAAAACTCTTACTTCATTTATCTCTATTTTATTTACTTAAAAGCTTTGTCATATTGTTATTTTTCTTGCTGTAATAGGAATAATAAGGTCTTACATTAGTATTTGATTTCTAGCAAACCTAGGCACAATAAAAGTATTATACTTGATGTTGATGACCTAAAACATGTCTGTATTAATCAAACCAACAAGCTTAAGCTAACTTTAATACCAGACATTAATTCAATACTGAATATTTCCTAGGTCCCATGAACCTGAAGTTCCTTCTGGCCAGTATTTTAAAAAAACATTTGAGTATTTATTTAAGCACTTAAATTCCTTTGAAAGTGAAAGTCACTCAGTCATGTCTGACTCTTTGTGACCCCACAGACTGTAGCTCACCAGGCTCCTCTGTCCATGGGGATTCTCCAGGCCAGAATACTGGAGTGGGTAGCCATTTCCTTCTATATCCTGGAGTAAGCTACTTAATCTATCTGTGTCTTAGCTTATTCATCTGTAAAATGATTATAATAATAATGTTTAACAGTCCAGGGTCAGTGTGAGTTTTAGATTAGTAGATACAGGAAAAGTCTTCAAAACCCTCTTGCACAAAGGAAATGCTGCTGCTGCTGCTGCTGCTGCTGCTAAGTCACTTCAGTCGTGTCCGACTCTGTGCGACCCCATAGACGGCAGCCCACCAGGCTTCCCCGTTCCTGGGATTCTCCAGGCAAGAACACTGGAGTGGGTTGCCATTTCCTTTTCCAATGCATGAAAGTGAAAAGTCAAAGTGAAGTTGCTCGGTCGTGCCCAACTGTTAGCGACCCCATGGACTGTAGCCTACCAGGCTCCTCCGTCCATGGGATTTTCCAGGCAAAGGAAATGCTAATTACACGTTATTTTCATTATTGTCAAATCTTTCCCAGAAAGTGATGGAGGCATGCTGCTGCTGCTAAGTTGCTTCAGTCGTGTCTGACTCTGTGCAACCCCACAGACAGCAGCCCACCAGGCTGCCCTGTCCCTGGGATTCTCCAGGCAAGAACACTGGAGTGGGTTGCCATTTCCTTCTCCAATGCGTGAAAGTGAAAGTGAAAGTGATGTCGCTTAGTCGTGTCTGACTCCTAGCGACCCCGTGGACTGTAGCCTACCAGGCTCCTCCGTCCATGGTATTTTCCAGGCATGGTATTGTCTTAAAAGCATGGTCTAATTGTTAACATCTTTCATCAGATAAAACTGCCTGAGAACACAGCCAGATGTCAAACTCTCTGTAGCTCTCTTCTCTTCCCTCATTTTCTGTAGTCCAGCACAGCAAGCTTTTAATGAGGATTCCTCAGATTGTTTGGTAGTGGGTGTGGTGGATTACTATCCTGAGAACTAGGCAGAAGAGTGTGAATATAGTTTCTGTTAGCTCAAATAATTTATCTGACTTGCTTTCTGGTGTGAAAAGATGTCCCAAGCTCATGCTATATTAATATATCTCCAAATCAGACTTACTTGTCTCCTGTAATATATAATAGACAGTATATATTAAGAGCTACACATATTTTATGAGATTTATATTACTAATTCCTGATAGTTATAATTCAAATTAAGTCCTAAAGGATATTTACTTAACCTTGTTAATCTTACATCTGTTCCTCTGTATTTCCACGTAGAATATTTTAGTTCTCCATATTATTAGTCATTTGTATTATTCCACAATATCCACAACACTCTCAAAATGATATTTGCAACACTAACACCAAAGCAGATAATTTCTTTTCAAGTCTTTTTGTCTCTAGATGATGTTCTTGGTGGTACTTTTGCCTGCACATCTTTGAGATATGTTTCTAGAAGTGAGATCAAAGAGTAAAAGCCTCTGTAATTTTGATGGACAATGTGACATTTCTGTGCAAATTTTGTACTCCCTCTGGTAATATATTAATGCTTATATTTCCACTGGTATGTCACCAGAGTATGTTTTCAAAGTTTTAATATTTGCCAAACTAACAGGTGAAAAATGGTATCATAGTGTAGTTTTGATTTATTTTTCTTTTTATTATGAATGAGACCTAGTAGCTTACCTATGGTTAAAAACCATACATATATATATTTTTTTTTTAGTGAAAGGTATTTTTATATATCTAGCCTCCTCGACACATTAAAGGAGAAGGCAATGGCACCCCACTCCAGTACTCTTGCCTGGAAAATGGACGGAGGAGCCTGGTGGGCTGCAGTCCATGGGGTTGCAGTCCAAGAGTCGGACACGACTGAGCGACTTCACTTTCACTTTTCACTTTCATGCATTGGAGAAGGAAATGGCAACCCACCCCAGTGTTCTTCCCTGGAGGATCACAGGGGTGGGGGAGCCTGATGGGCTGCCATCTCTGGGGTCGCATAAAGTCGGACATGACTGAAGTGACTTAGCAGCAGCAGCAACACATTAAAACTTTACAACATTGAAAATCTATGATACAATTTTTTTAAACACAAGCTTCTTTCATGCTCTTGAGGTTTTTATCCACATAGCTCCACTAATGTACTGCACAACCCTTCTGGCAGCTCTCCACCTTCATACTCTTTTGCCGAGGGATTAAACCATGATTTAACATACTGTCAAGTTAAGAAGGAGAAATTGGTCATGTGCAGCTGGCTTCTCCTTAACTCTCTTCCTCTGAGCCTGTTGCAGAGTAGATGAGCTCTTAATTTTACCCCCTGTAAATGTAGTGGTAAAGACTGTGATGCATAAAATAGATAGCTAGTAGGAAGCTGCTGTACACACAGGGAGCTCAGTTCAGTGCTCTGTGATGACCTAGAGGGGTGGGATGGGGGAGGAGAGATAGAGGTGCAAAAGGGAGGAGACACATACATACGTATATATACGCATACATACACATATAGCCCCCTCCAGTATTCTTGCCTGGGAAAACCCATGGACAGAAGAGCCTGGCGGCTACAGTCCATGGGATCTCAAAGAACTGGACATGACTTAGTGACAAAACAGAAACAACATAACTGATTCACTTTGTTGTATAGCAAAAACCAATACAACACTGTAAAGCACTTATATGCCAATTAAAAAAAGGACCTTCTATAGCCTGTGACTAGGCATGGATGTTTGTCCAATTTTGGTATTCAGCAAGTAGGAGCCCAGTGCTCCTTACAAATATAATGAGGGTATCTTTATTCCTGAGAAACATGTGCTACAGTGTTTGGAATAAAAGGCCATGAAGTTTGCAACATTAATGGCTCCATAAAAAAAGTGCACACACACAGTAATAGTACTTACTGTTATATTTGTGTTACTTTTATCAGAGATAGAAAGCAAAGAAGATAAAGTAATAACAATGAGTGAAAGATATTCAGAAGTTCATTGCATTATTGTTGTAACTCTTCCGTCCATGTATAGCTTTAAAATTAAAAAAAAAAAAAACTGGTCATAAAATAAAAATACTTATAGAAAAGAAAAAAACAGTCACTAAGAGATAAGAGAAGGTAAATGATAAACAGGTCAGTATGTTTTATATATGAAAGCATCACTAACAGAAGTCACTGAATAAATCCTAGAATGATAAAATGTTATATTTTTATTAGAATTTTGATAAGTATCAAAAATGATAGCCATATATTGCTTTTCTTATAATTAATACACAGAACATTTTCATTTTGTGATGAGATTATCATTTAGAATGAACAGGCAATAATTGGTTAAAAGTGCTTATTTTTAAAAAATCCCCCACTTTTTTTTTTCCTACTGAAGATAATACTGATGTTTTTGTTTTCAGTCTCTGATATTTCTTTAATTTTGTTTCCAATTCATTCAAGGTCAGACAGGGGAGACAAATGCTGTTGTTTCATAGTCAAGCTCTATGGATACAACTTTATCACTGCTTTCAAAGACATGAGATGTTTTGACTCCATGATTTATGACCTAAATGATTTTTCTTTGGTGATATACAAATGTAACTGAGACACTGACAGTTGAGCTTCCTCTATTATAGAAATGTTAGAAAGGAACAACTATGCATAATTTGTTTTCTTCTCTTGTTGTATCTTATATAAACTATCTTTTGGGATGAAATAAGAAAAGCGGGTGTGGAATCAAGACCTAGGAACATAGTTGCAGCTTATCAAACAGAAAATTGTCGTAAATGAAGGAATGATGGTTATATGACAAATGTCTGCGAATCTTGACCTATAAAAAACACATGTTTAAGGATTTTATTTGTTTAATAGTATATTATCAAAACATTTTCACATTTTTCTCATTATTTCACTTGTAAATGGATGTGGCATTGTAAGAATGAAATATATTGTGCAACATTTAATTTCACAGTAGGCCAAAAAGTGCAAGGTCCAATCTAGCTCCAGTATCTATGTTACTTTGTTTTGTAACCTTTATGCCTCTTGGTTGGTTTCTTTGGGACAATCCCTTTTGAGCTATTCCCACACTAGCAGCCTTTCGGTACACTAATCAGATTTCAGTACTAGAACCTTTGCCTTCTTTCAGTGGAAATACAGTACCTTCCAATGTAATTCCCTTTTATCTGCACCAAGTCAGCTTCAGGCACAGTCCTAGCCTCAGGCTCTCACATGTGGGTCATTTACAAGGCCCCCTGAACCTCAGCCTTCAGGTGATTCCTGTTATGTACATCTTTGAACAACCACCTTTAAGTCCCTCTCAGTCATCCTAGAGACAAGAACACTACCTCCCACTCCAGACTGCACATCACTCTGGCAACTTGCTGCAAAGGAGTTCTCTCCTGAATTGTTTCTGCCCCCTTTCTTACAGTCTACTACAGAGGATGAAGTTAAGGGCAGGAAATCCAGTGTCTATCTCTTAGCAGATAATCCAGCATCCCAAACTATAGGTCTTCCTGGCACCTGTTGTGTTCTTCATTTCCTCTATATGCACAGCTGAAGCTCTCATCAGACTCCAGTTTATCACACTGCTGTGTTTATGTTTACTATCCAAACTCAGTTTCTATGTTTATGAACTTTAATTAATATAAGCAATTTCCAGGAAATGTAATTTTGCTGTGTAGACAAGGTGTATATTTAGGGATGCTCTCTTAGTGAACATAGAATCAAGGGGAGAAGCAATCTTGGATTTTACTATATGTAAAATAAGAGGTTAAAAAATACCAAAACATAAAGAAGCCTTACAACTAAAGGCTAAAAAAGGAGATGTTTAAAAATAGTCCAGGTGGAAATGTGTTAAAGTCTGCTCTAATAAGTTTAAAATAACAGATTGTGTTATTTTAAACACTGAATACCCGTGATTGTGATTTGAGTAATGTGCTTTAGGAAATTGGATGTTTCCTGAATACCTAGACTAAAAGTCAAATGCTTGTTGATTCTTAGTAATCAGTTAACCGCACAAGGTCTGATGCTTCAGCTACAAAATAAGTAAGTGGAATAAATGGTAACTGCAATCACATACAATTGAGACATTCTAAAGTTTCTGGTATTTGATAATATATTTTGTGCTCATTTTATCATTTTGAGTTTAGCTAGATAACTGTCTTTCATGATTCTAAAAGTATTTTTGAATTTTCATTGTGAGCTTGGCCCTCTTCTAGGAATTTGAAAGATTTAAGGTAGACATATCAAATAGACAATCTAGACATATCTAATGTAGTTGCCAAGTCATGTCCTACTCTTTGCGACCCCATGGACTTCGGCACACAAGGCTTCCCTGTCCTTCACGATCTCCCAGAGTTGGCTCAAGTTCATGTCCGTTGAGGCGGTGATGCTATCTAACCATCTCATCCTCTGCACCCTCTTCTTTTGTCTTCAATCTTTCCCACCATCAGGCTTCTCTGGTGGCTCAGCTGGTAAAGAATCTGCCTGCAATGCTGGTAACCTGGGTTCGATCCCTGGGATGTGAAGATCCCCTGGAGAAGGGAACCAGTATTCTGGCCTGGAGAATTCCATGGTCTGTACAGCCCATAGGGTCACAAAAAGCTGGACATGACTGAACGACCTTCACTTCACTTTCCCAGCATCAGGGTCTTTTCCAATGAGTCATCTCTTCACACGACCTGTGACCAAATCATTGGACACATCTAATAGATAGTAAATAAATAAAGACAATAACATAGAGTTCTACTAAGGTAGAAAGTTCTGAGGCTGTTGAAAAATGCAAAGTAGGATAAAGGGATTCAGGAGCGGAAGCAAGTGAGAAGGTTATGGTTTAAATAGGATTGTCAGAGCTGCTTCCTGCAGAAAGTGACACTTGAGCAGACTTCAAACAAGTAATTAAATACTGAAAGGTGCTAAGAGGCAAAGAGCTTCTGGACTGAAGTCATCATTTCTAGTTCAAAGGCTGAAGGCAAGCAACCCTAGCCCATCCTTATAGAATAATAAGATATCTGCATGGTAGAGCCTGAGAAAGTGAGGGGGCCAGAAATCATAGAAAAGTTAGAGAGATAAGGGTGGGAACAGAAGCAATAGAGTATTGAAGTGAAGCAAAATGTAAAGATCTACAGTCTTGTGCGAGGTAAGAGCACAAGATATACAGTTCTGAAAATGCCCCCAAACCTTACTTTTGGCCCTATTCAGGGTCATTTCCTTTCTCAAGGAACGAGTACACTCAGAAAATAAGAAGCAGAGGTCATGTGTCTGATAATTGTTTCTACTCAGCCCAGTTTGTCCTGCGGAAGCTGAAGCATGGGAGAGAGGTGAAGAATAAAATTCTTGCAGAAAGAACAAATGCAAATTAAGACTATTTCTTTAGCATCAAAAACATTTGGAATATGGCCCATCTCTCTTCTTTATTGGAGTAATTGTCTGTTTCTTATAGTACTTTAGAGAAATTAATTGTTCAAAATTATAAGCATTGATAAATTATCAACTACTGATAATTACAAATTTAATGATTTTAATGATGTGCTTCAACGACAATCATTTGTACAAGTGATCCAAGACTACTAGTATGACACTTTACCTGCTAATCTATTCAGGCATCAGACAATGCTTAAATCCTATTGGATTACTAGTTCTGATATGTTAGACTTGTTCTGATATGTTATTCAGGTAATTTTTTAGAAGATTTCTAAAAACCGCAGGTAAACTGCTTTCCAGAAGTCAGGCGGGGGCATGTTACAAACTGCGTCTTGTTCTTTAGGATAAATGTGCATTTGGAAAACACAAAGAATATTAATACATATCATTGCTGGGATATGGAAGTGAGGATAAGAAGTATGTCTTGTTCTATTTAGGGGAAAAAGAGCACTTTGAGTAGTTTCTTATTCTTCACAGTTTTCTTCGATCATTTCAAGGGATTTTTGTTCTTTTTTTTTTTGAAGAAAATAGTATTATACTTTTCAGCTAGACAATAAATATACAACTTTGTTTAAAACCAATGTTTTGTTCCACTTTGTTAAAAATGAATAGAAAAATACAACAAATAAAGTAATGAAGTTAATCATTATATGCAATGTGATAGGTCTGTTTTGTAGATGTAGAAACTGGAGTGTGATTTTAATCTCTATAAAAAAAGCTGAGTGCTGATGAATTGATGCTTTTGAACTGTGGTGTTGAAGACTTTTGAGAGTCCCTTGGACTGCAAGGAGATCGAACCAGTTCATCCTAAAGGAAATCAGTCCTGAATATTCATTAGAAGGACTGATGCTAAAGTTGAAACTCCAATATTTTGGCCAGCTGATACAAAGAACTGATTCATTGGAAAAGACCCTGATGCTGGGAAAGATTGAAGGCAGAAGGAGAAGGGGACAACAGAGGATGGATGGTTGGATGGCATCACTGACTCAATGGACATGAGTTTGAGCAGGGAGGCCTGGTGTGCTGCAGTCCATGGGGTCTCAAAGAGTCAAGCAAACTGAGCCACTGAACTGAACTGACTGGCTGGTATGAAGTGGCTGTGGAATAAGGATACACATCTGGTATTGGAATCAAGGGAAATTTCTTTCCTTCCTTTATCACATGCAACCTCTGATAATTTAAGATTATTTGAAATATTTTAAGTATTTGCCCACAATGCACAAAAGCCAAGAGTGTTTATTTGTCTCAGAAGAATTTTGTGGTAATGTAGAATTTTAATGTCAACTTGAAAAGAAAATTTTAAGAAACTATATTTCATCTATAGCTGTTTTCATCCTGTATTAACTGATAAATGTCTATAGTAAAAAGTTATGTAAACTATGATATATCTAAGTTTGATATAATAGTTTAACAATGAAATTTAATGAAAAGCTGACTTAACATTTCCATTATCTATCTAAATTATAACTTTGTCTGATGCAGACACATCTTTTAGAGAAAAAATATTTTCCATTTAAAAATTATTATTCATTTCCAAAGCATATCTATTACTTTTACTGTGCCATTCTGACAAATTTTAAAACTCTGAATTATTTATGTGTGGCTGAATAAGAAGCTTTTGTTAACTTCACAACATGGTCTAATGCATGTACAGAAACCAGCCAATTAATAAAGAGGGTACCAGAGGCAAAGGCTCTTGAATTCTGGGCAGTGCTGTACTGAGCAAGAACAAGGCATTTATCAAACTGTCTTACAGACATCTTGTTAATCTAAATGTGTCTGGATTAAAGTACCAGTAATTTATTTCATCATTTCATCACTTGTGAGGTTTGCAGCATTAGTATTTAATCATTTTAAATGCATAATTATTATCCTCTGCTCCATGCTTTCTCATGGGTCCTCTGAAGGATGGTGAGGTATTACAATCATATTTTTGAAACCTATTTCTTCTCCCAGTCTTTCACACTGATGAATACACTAGGGATGCAGGATGTGAGAGTACATGAAAGGGGAGAAGATCAATTCTGTCCATAAATATTTAGGATGAATGCTTCTGTTTTAGTAATATATGCAATTAACTTCATTTCAAGTTATTCTTCCATCTCCTTTGTAGATTTACACCTTTTCTGGTTGTGTCTGCAAGCAGTGCTGAGCACCTGTTTGCATATATCAGTGCAAACCATGCTTCTTTCTTCCCCAGTTAAAATCCATGTAACAATTTTTAAAATATTGGTAAAGATTAACCTTTTAGAACAGCTCTGTAGCTAAGATGGGTACATTGCTAAATCACTAAATAATATTATTAAATATTGCATTAGTTATACAGACAATACACCATCTTGAAATACTGGTTTAATATACTTATGAAAACAAAAACATGGCCCACTTCTACACTATGTTAAATATTCATGTTTTCTTACCTGGAAGCCAGTCATCTCTACATGCGTTAGCAACCTTAGGAAACAGACTCTAAGATTCTAATCCTTTGTTAAACTGATGCCATGATATCAATCGGTTTTATTACTACTTTTTAGAAATATATATGTATAAAATCCTTATGGATATTAGCAGATTAAACAATGCCCTAAAAATTATTTCAGTTCATTGGAAGGATTGATGCTGAAGCTGAAACTCCAATACTTTGGCCACCTGATGCGAAGAGCTGACTCATTTGAAAAGACCCTAATGCTGGGAAAGATGGAGGGCAGGAGGAGGAGATGACAGGATGAGATGGTTGGATGGCCTCACCGACTTGATGGACATGGGTTTGGGTGGACTCCCAGAATTGGGGATGGACAGGGAGGCCTGGCGTGCTGCGATTCATGGGGTCACAAAGAGTTAGACATGACTGAGCGACTGAACTGAAAAATTATTTCAGTAAGAACTGCTAATTAGTTTTCTCAGCATATTTAACCATATTTACATTTTATGTTTCTATAGATTAAAGCTTTATAGTGTATTCCTTAGAATGTCTTTTTCACATTAATTTCTCTAACTCATTTTAGGAGAGAATTTAACTGTGGTTCGTGTTCCTTTGGGCTTCCCTGGTAGCTCAGACTATAAGAACCTGCCTGTAATGTAGGAGACCTGGCTTTGATTCCTGTGTCTGCAAGGTTCCCTGGAGAAGGGAATGGCTGGCTACTCACTCCAGTGTTCTTGCCTAGAGCGGGTAGCCATTCCCATTGGACAGAGGAGAATCCCATGGGCAGAAGAGCCTGGCGGCCCCAGTCCACGAAGCCACAGAGAGTCAGCTGTGACTGAGACACTGACACTTTCACTTTCTGTTTCCCTTTAGGGAGATGCTGTAGTCTTATTTGCCAGGAAGGGAGAATTATAAAACTAACCAAATAAGTTTAGTGTAAAATAAACTTTTTACCTAAAATAAATTAGATGAGCTCTGGTGTGGAGTAGAAGGCTTCAGTTCACCATTTGCTTCCAAACTGAGACTGTCCACCATAAGTAATTCACTTCCCAAAACTTAACTTCCCTATTGCAGTTCCTTTGTTTTCTGAATGACTTGGCTAACATGAAAGGAAAGGGAGAAAATTAAAGATGCATTCCTTATATACTTGCATTATAAAGGTGGGTATTCCTGAAGGTTAAAATGAAAAAAACCCCAAAAGTGTGTCTTTCATATGTCTGTTATAAAAAAAATCTGTATTTTTGAGAATTTCCCCTGAGTATCTGGCTTCATTCATTTCTCCATTTGACAGCAGATGGATTAATTGAGAAACTACTTGTGCCAGGAATTACTCCAGGTTCTGAGGAGTAAAACTGATAAAGTCCCTAACTCATGACTTGACTTTGCAGTGGAGGTAGATGCGATACAGCAGGGTCCACCCTCTACCTGCTAAATCTCCACTTTCATCCTGAAGTGACTGAGCAATTACCACTTTCACTTTAGGGCTTCCCCGGTGGCTCAGATGGTAAAGACTTTGCCTGCAAGGCAGTAGACCTGGGTTCAATCCCTGAATCAGGAAGATTCCCTGGAGAAGGGAATCTCTAACCACTCCAATATTCTTGCCTGGAGAATGCCATGGACAGGGGAGCCTGGTGGGCTACAGTCCATAGGGTCATGAATAGCTGGACAAGACTGAGCAACTACCACTTTCTACCTTTAATGTAAGTATACCCTCTAGGCTCCCACCTGCAGCCTTGTTCTCTTCCTTCATATTACTTGCTGACCAGTCGCTTACTGTGATAGTAATTATCCACTTCTATCCACTCTGCCTTGAGGTTCTCAAACTTACATTTCACATCTGCACCACTCTGATTGACCTCCAGATGGCTTAGAGAAAAGTCTACTTGAATTTTTCACAGGCTTTGTAAGCATAAAGTACAAAATATTAAGAACTCAGTATTTCTTCTCCACACCTCCTCTAATGTCAACCAGCCTTTGCAATGTCATGTTGAAATGGGAATCTGAGTTCTTGTCCATGAAGCTGAAGAATGGAATCCATGGACATGCAGACACTCACACAGGCAGAATTTTATTTCGGAGAGCAGAAGAACAAAGCTGCCAGTGTAGACACTGAGGGGGGAAAAGTGCCCCGAGACAGCGGGAATCACAACAGTTTATATCTTTGCCAATATTGATCTGTTTGCTTTCGGATAGTTCAGGGGTCCCAATGTATTCAATCCCTGACCAATCAGTTTAAAGTCATCATGCAGACTTGTCAATTGTATACCCTTCTTTGATCTCTCAATCCTTAAGTTTTCCTAAAACATTGTCCCCATCCCCCGACCTTTTCTCGTGACCTCAGGCCATTGTTTATGGACTAGATAGATGTATATCCTAATGTCAATGGTGTTTTCTTTCTCAACAAATTGGACAGCCCAGACAGGATTGTCCCATCACGGGTTCCAGTGTTTCATGGTCTCCAGGCCAGGAAGGTGTCCCTCTGAATGTCAAGACAACTGGAACATGAGTATGGTTATGGGTTTCTGGAATGAGACCCTTATGTGAGAGAATAAGTGGAAATTAGAATTGAATTTTTAAAGGAAGAAACCAAGTGTTTAACCCTGCAGTGACTAACTGATCTCCCAGTCTCTTACCTACACATTCTCACTGCTTTTGCTCTATTTTGGCCAAGTTGCCTACCAAAAAAGCTAGTATCATATACAATATAATAATATATTTGTGTAATTTAATATGATATGATAAGCTATATGATATGATGTAGTATAATAAATTGACTTCTTAACTTTAATTTCACTATAGCTTCTTCCAATAAAGCTCAAGTTCATCTCAATTACTGAAAGAATTATCATTAAAAAAGTCTACACATCAAAACCCTTTACCACTTAAATCTTTCCAAGGCTTCAGAAAACCCATATTGCTTTAACATGGCATAAAGGGCACTTCATATCTGTCATCTACTTATATCCTGCTACCCCTTTTTGTTCCCCAGAAGAACACTATTTATTTAACATGTTTACAATTTTTCCATTTTCATGTCTCTTCTTATTTCTTTTGTCTAGAAATACAGTTCTGTGTTGTTCTGAACAAGGTTTTTGCATATATATATTCCATGAGGTTGCAAACGAGTTAAACAGGACTTAACGATCAAATAATATGTATACATACATATATATATATAATTATATGAATGTTTACTTGACAAGTTAGACAGCAATATAATTTGTACAATTACTTAATCATTTTTTACTTTTATGCAGCATTTCCTTGGGTTTATGTTTTCAAAGTGGGTTTTTGAGTGGCTAATTTTGGAGTCCTTCGTGGTACCTATCACTTAAATTCATTTGGATATATAAATCTAGATTTAAAGCTATTTTCTCTCAGTTCAGTTCAGTCACTCAGTTATGTCCGACTCTTTGTGACCCCATGAACTGCAGCACAGCAGGCCTCCCTGTCCATCACCAACTCCCGGAGTCCACCCAAACCCATGTGCATCGAGTTGGTGATGCCATCCAGCCATCTCATCCTCGGTCGTCCCCTTCTCCTCCTTCCCTCAATCTTTCCCAGCATCAGGGTCTTTTCCAGTGAGTCAGCTCTTCACATCAGGTGCTTTATAATTATTACTCAATTTAATTTTTACAACTGGGATTGCTGTTGAGAATTGTGATGTCAGAGTTTCACTGCTCTGTAGGTAACATTTCTTTTTTTTTTTTCTGGAAGTTTTTAAGTTTACAACTGTATGTTAGTTTCTCTTTATATACAATGCTTTGCATTCTATGAATAATGTAAATCTGAGACACTTAATCTTTATTTGACGTTTATAATCATTTGATCATATATCTCTTCCTATTTGTATGCGTATAAGCATATATATTACTTTGACGACTAAGGTCCATCTAGTCAAGGCTATGGTTTTTCCTGTGGTCATGTATGGATGTGAGAGTTGGACTGTGAAGAAGGCTGAGCGCTGAAGAATTGATGCTTTTGAACTGTGGTGTTGGAGAAAACTCTTGAGAGTCCCTTGGACTGCAAAGATATCCAACCAGTCCATTCTGAAGGGGATAGGCCCTGGGATTTCTTTGGAAACAATGATGCTAAAGCTGAAACTCCAGTACTTTGGCCACCTCAAGTGAAGAGTTGACTCATTGGAAAAGACTCTGA
>SJYX01014723.1:0-13501 GCA_006410675.1 Oreotragus oreotragus | reverse complement strand
TTTTTTTTTTTTCCATTATTTCTTTAAAGGCAACTTTGACTAAAGTGTCAACAATAGTTTTATTTATCTCTCATTGTAAGAAGTTTGCGCAACATTCTTTTTGGTGGCATCCAGGATTATAATTCAAAATAAGTGTTTACAGATGTCACTTGTCTGGGTAAGTTTAGCAAACCTGGTCTATCTGTAAGTCCCTGTACTTGGTTCCTCTTTCAGAGTCTCCTGTGCTTCCTGAGTATTTGATCTTTCTTGCGAAGGGTTCTAATAGGAAATCCAGTTGTACGGCTTCTTAATATTGCTACATGAATACACACATATACGCATACATACATACACATTTCATATATACCTCACTACTTTCCTTCAGACAAATTTAGTAGATACATACACCAAAACCAAAAAAAAATTCATGTGCTCAATATATCAGAACCCAAAGTACCATTAATAAATTCTATCCATCAATAGGGGTTTATTCGGGCGATGTTATGGTACAAAAAAAATGTTGAAAAATAAAGTGAAAATTCCTGATGTAATGTTATTCTAACTGAATAAAAAGCATTAGGTAAATATCTGCATTATGCACTAACTTACCATTTTAGACATGCATTTCCCCATTTGCACATATGTTTGAAAACCTTTATACTAGTCAGTGACCAAAACCTACTGACATACCTAAAGAGAAACAACTTTCTCTCACACACACAACCCTCCAGGCTGCTGAAACATGAAAGATATTTTATTTCATAAAAGGAACACTTTCAGTTACAAAGCTGTGAACTGGCCATGACTGAATTTTAGTTTTAGCAGCAGCCGTCCTTTAAATAACAGACGATGGACTGACAGAATCTTTCCACTGGACCTTGTTTCTGAATCCCTTTCCTGTGTCTCAGACTCTCTACTGTAACCATACCCCTCATGTGACGATTCTAATCCAGAGACAACTGGATACCGAGCCATGACAAAGCCCATTAACCTTTCCATCTAGCTTCACAGGCCAGCAGAGGGACAACAAAAACCGACAAGTAACTCTTAGGAGTCCACGGTCAACAACCTCCTGACACCAGTCAGCCCCACTTCACACTGGCAAAAACAATTATGGATTAAAACGCCAGCATCATATCACCCCCACGTAACAAGAAAGTTATGCCCAAGGGAAGAAACTCAAGGAGGTGCCTGCCTTGCGACATTGCAGTTACAGTCTGGGAGGTCCGCGTCCGCACAGCCATCGTCCGCCATCCTCGGGCCACAAGAATCTTCTGCCACCACCATGAAGTATCCACTTGCAAAAGTTAGGTTTGCAGAGCAAAAGGCTGAATCTTGCGTGGGGATGAAAGGTTCCCTGGTCTGTGTATGGAAGTATGAAAATGCTCCCTCCAGACAAATGTTGGTAAGTCTCTGTCTGATAATATGACACTGAGCAGTGAGTGACAAGTGGTCATGCTTCTAAATAAAACCTACATTCATTAACATGTGCCAGGCTTGATCTCCTGGAATGTAGGCCACGAGGGTAAGCAGGGGAAAGGCTCAGGGTAATCTGGAAGGAGGGGGAGGCTCCAGGTCTAAAGAAAGAAGGGAGCAGAAATAAGACTGGCTGCAGACACATCGCCATTCTGGAAGGACCTTCCTCCTTTTCTAGGAGGCAGTCTGTTAAGTTGGAAAAGATATTTGAAAAGACAAATGACCCAAACACAAATAAGCAAAACTGTCACAAGTACAGCAAACTGTAGTAGCAAAAAGGAGCAGCCTCTATTTTTCTTCAGTTTGCTTGCCAGCCAAGTGATGTAAGTAGGAGTCTAAGGGGTTGTTTGGGAAGATGGGATGGGCAAGAAATTCTGCTCAAAAGTGATTGGTCTTCACCTTGACAAATTACTCATTCTCTCAGTACTTCAATTATATGGTGTAAAAGGTTATCGGGAGGATTAAATGAGGTGGTACCTGTAAATCACTTAGCACCTCCCTGACTGTAACTGCAATGTTGAAAGGCAGGCACCTCCTTGAGTTTCTTCCTTTGGGCATAACTTTCTTGTTACTGGGGGTGATAGGATGGATGCTGGCGTTTTAATCCATAATTGTTTTTGCCAGTGTGAAGTGGGGCTGACTGGTGTTAGGAGGTTGTTGGCCATGGACTCCTAAGAGTTATTCTTAGCACAATATATTTATTCCAATAAACTAAATATAAGGCAAGGCTTTATAGACAATTTGAGCAGGAAAAGGATTGAAGAAATACTATTCTCCACTTACCTCAACCTTTGTCCTTTTAAAACTAATGATATAAAGTGACAAAAATAACATGTTCATTTTAAGGTAATTTCAAAAATATGTTCATTTGCTTTGTGGAATTTCAGTTAACTTGGGGGAGGGGGTGGAATTGCAAGAATTTCTAAATTTTCTGCACTGATTCTATACAAACTTCATAATTTAAGCTTTTAAAGAAAATAAGCTCCCAAGTGATTCATTACTGGAAATTAAAAAAAGAAATGTGGCCAATGCTGTCTTCTTTAAAGCCTTTAAGGATTTTAAAATACATACACACAAATGACTTATGAATAAATAAATAAGCAATAAACGTTTGCTAAGCTTTTTTTTAAAGCCAATATGATGAATTTTAACTACAATAAAACAAAGCACTTGGTTCTGGTTATATGAGTTGATTGTTTTTAAAATAGTAATTTATTTTCTTTATAAAAGAAACAAACCTGAATTTTTATGTTAAAAAAAATCCAGAAAACTTAGTTAAAAATAAAATTATTTTTAAAATGCTATTAAAGATATAATATTTTTATTCTTTATAAAACAATCACTTCACTGATATATTATTTTCATCAAGATGGAAAATATTGGTTGTAGTTCCATAATAGAAGGTAAATTTGTTTTTTCTCGATTACTACCAACATTAAAAAAAAAACTGAGATCTTTAAAATTTGTTATTGCCATTATTTCCTTAGATTAATTCCCTTTTACTATATTTGCATTTTTCCATGGGTTAATTTTTTCTTCCATGTTCACTATTCTTAGCACAATATATTTATTCCAATGAACTAAAAATAAGGCAAGGCTTTACAGACACGATTATTGTAGTAGCAAAAAATGACAATAATATAAAGTTTCATCAGTAGGGAAATACTAGATAAATCACATTACATAAAACTATGGAATGATCTAAAAGAATAAGATTGGCACATATAGTATATGAGAGTATACGTGATCCTTTCCCCTGTGTTGTCTCACTGGAGAAGTGGCAGTTATTTTAATGAACATTTTGAAAATGAGGAATCTGGGACTCGGAGAGGTTATACAGTAAGCCCTAGGTCACACAGCCAGAGCAAGGTGAAATAAAGCTAAGATGGTGTCATTTCTGAGCTTGCTGCATCAAAGCATTTCCGATTCTAGCTTGACTTTTCTGAATGGATCACCATGAGGTAATACCAGCCACAAATTCCAAGAATTGCTTTTTCTTTTTCTTCTAGTTTGGGCAGAGCTCCCACTGGACTGAAATTCCTGCTGGGGGCAGCTGATTCAACTTTGCAAAGCCCTCCTTATTCTCCATGAGCCCCTAAACTCCCTCTAGGATGAGAGCTGACATTTATTGACTGAGCACTTCACTGTGCCAAGTGGTTTACAGGTACCACCTCATTTAATCCTCCTGATAACTTTTTACACCATATAATTGAAGTACTGAGAGGATGAGTAATTCATCAAATATCACAGTGCAGGTGAAGCAGAAACATTTTATATTTCAGGCAACTGAAGCCCCAAGCCCAGGCTCTGCTATATTACTATCTGCATGTAGGGTACTTTTCACATGCTGTGTCTCAGACTGAGAAGCTCAACAAAATACTGGAGGGACTACTACATGCAAAGAACTACATTAGGTTCTGGGGTTATTGTGGTCATCAAGTTTGATACACTGAACATTTCAACAGAGGAAAGAAACTTTCAATAATCTTCAAAATGGGATATTTATTATAAACACGGGAACTGCTACCGACTGTGTACAGAAAGCCTAGATAAGAAGGGTGTGATCTAATCTGGAGAAAAGGAAGAACATGAAGAAGAATTAGGAGCTGGCTGGTCCAGACAGAGAGAGAGAGCAGGAAGATGAAACAGGAGAGGGGAGGCTCTCAGGTGAGGAGCCCTGTATCCTTGCTTTATCACTCTTATGTTTGGGGAATCCTTTTCTTTTTCATCTTTATATGCCCAGAGGTGTCTGGAAACTATGCCTGACTACCTGCTTTGGTCATAAGATGTTACTGGAATCTACTATGTTTCTCTACACACTGCCTAAGGTTGCTTTTGGGATTTTTTGCCAGAGGGCTTTGTCAGAGGCTGTTCCGCCCACAAAGCCTCAAATATTAGTCATATAGTAATCCAGTCCTGAGAGAGTTTGCAGCTTCTGCCATGTGGCAATATGCAGAGGAAGTATTAATACTTCATACACTTTTGTGTACAGGAGGCATTCCATAGTTTTTAAAAATTGTATTTGTTTTTCCTGTTTTTGAGATCCATGAATTATGGGAAAGTGGACATGATCAAGCAGGAGATGGCAAGAGTGAACACCAACATCTTAGGAATCAGTAAACTAAAATGGATGGGAATAGGTGAATGTAATTCAGATGACCATTACATCCATTACTATGGGCAAGCTGCTGCTGCTGCTAAGTTGCTTCAGTCGTGTCCGACTCTGGGCGACACCATAGACAGCAGCCCACCAGGCTCCCCCATCCCTGGGATTCTCCAGGCAAGAACACCGGAGTAGGTTGCCATTTCCTTCTCCAATGCAGGAAANCAAGCTGCTGCTGCTGCTAAGTTGCTTCAGTCATGTCCGACTCTGGGCGACACCATAGACAGCAGCCCACCAGGCTCCCCCATCCCTGGGATTCTCCAGGCAAGAACACCGGAGTAGGTTGCCATTTCCTTCTCCAATGCAGGAAAGTGAAAAATGAAAGTGAAGTCGCTCAGTCGTGTCCGACTCGCCGTGACCCCATGGACTGCTACCAGGTTCCTCTGTCCATGGGATTTTCCAGGCAAGAGTACTGGACTGGGGTGTCATTGTCTTCTCCACTATGGGCAAGAATCCCCTAGAAAAAATGAAGTAGCTCTCGTAGTTAACAAAAGAGTCCAAAATTTAGTGCTTGGGTGCAATCTCAAAAACAACAGAACGATTTCAGTTTGGTTCCAAGGCAAATCATTCAGTATCATAAGTAATCCAAGTCTGTGCCCCCAAACACAAATGCTGAAGAAGCTTAAGTTGACTGGTTCTATGAAGACCTACAAGATCTTCTAGAATGACACTAAAAACAATGTCGTTTTCATCACAGGGGATTGGAACGCAAAAGAAGGAAGTCAAAGATACCTGGAGTAACAGGCAAGTTTGGTCTTGGAGTTCAAAATGAAGCAGGGCAAAGGCTAACAGAGTTTTGTCAAGAGAACACATTGGTCATAGCAAACATCCTCTTCCAAGAATACAAGAGAAGTCTCTACACATGGATATCACCGGATGGTCAATACCAAAATGAGACTGACTATATTCTTTGCAGTTAAAGATGGAGGAATTCTATATAGTCAGCAAGAATAAAACCCGGAGCTGACTGTGGATCAGCTCCTTATGGCAAAATTCAGGCTTAAATTGAAGAAAGTAGGAAAAACCACTATGTGATTCAGGTATGACCTAAATCAAATTCCTTATGATTATACAGTGGAAGCAACAAATAGATTCAAGGGATGAGATCTGATAGAAAGAGTGGCTGAAGGACTATGGACAGAGGTTCGTGACATTGTAAAGGAGGTGACCAAAATGATCCCAAAGAAAAAGAAATGCAAAGCAAAGTGGAGGCCTTACAAATAACTGAAAAAGAAGAGACGCAAAAGGCAAGGGAGAAAGGGAAAGATATACCCAACTGAATGCAGAGTTCTAGAGGACAGCAAGGAGAGATAAGAAGGTCTTCTTAAATGAACAGTGCAAAGAAGTAGAGGAAAACAATAGAAAAGGAAACTAGTGATCTCTTCTAGAAAATTGGAGATATCAAGGGAACATTTCATGCAAGGATGGGCACAATAAAGGACAGAAACAGTATGGACCTAAAAAAGCAAAAGAGCTTAAGAAGAGGTGGTAAGAATACACAGAAGAAATTTACAAAAAAGATCTTAATGACCCGGAAAACCATAAAGGTGTGGTCACTCACCTAGAGCCAAACATCCTGAAGTCTGAAGTCAAGTGGCCCTTAGGAAGCATCACTACAAACAAGGCTAGTGGAGGTGATGGAATTCCAGCTGAGCTATTTAAAACTTCTAAAATAGAATGCTGTAAAAGTGCTGCATTCGATATGCAAGAAAATTTGGAAAACTCAGCAATGAGTGGCCACAGGACTGGAAAAGGTCAGTGTGCATTCTAATCTCAAAGAATGGCAGTGCCAAAGAATGTTCTAACTACTGAACAATTGTGCTCATTTCACACACTATTAAGGTTATGCTCAAAGTCCTTCAAGCTGGGCTTCAGCATTATGTGAACTGAGAACTTGAAGATATACAAGCTGGGTTTAGAAAAGGCAGAGGAACCAGAGATCAAATTGCCAACATATGCTGGATCATAGAGAAATCAGGGCAATTCCAGAAAAACATTTACTTCTGCTTCATCGACTACATTAAAGCCTTTAATGGTGTGGAGCACAACAAACTGTGGAAAATTCTTAAAGAGATGGGAATACCAGACTACCTCACCTGTCTCCTGAGAAATCTGTATGCAGGTCAAGAACCAACAGTTAAAACTGGACGCGGAACAATGGACTAGTTCAAAATTGGGAAAGGAGTATGACAAGGCTGTATATTGCTGTCCTGTTTATTTAACTTATGTGCAGAGTACATCATGTGAAACGCTAGGCTGGATGAATCACAAAATGGAATTAAGATTGCCAGGAGAAATATCAACAACCTCAGATATGCAGATGATACCACTCCAGTGGCAGAAAGTGAAGAGGAGCTCACGAGACTCTTGTTGAGGGTGAATGAGGGAGTGAAAAAGATGGCTTAAAACTCATCATTCAAAGAACTAAGATCATGGCACCTTGTTTCATCACTTCATGGAAAATAGAAAGGGAAAAGATGGAACTACTGAGAGATTTTATTTCTTGGGCTCTAGAATCACTGCGGGTGGTGACTACAGGCATGAAATTAAAAGACACTTGCTCCTTGGAAGAAGAGCTATGACAAATCTAGATATCTTGTTAAAAAGCAGAGACATTACTTTGCCAACAAAGGTCCATATAGTCAGAGCTATGATTTTTTTCAGTAGTGATGTACATATGTGAGAGCTGGGCAATAAAGAAGGCTGAGTGCTGAAGAATTTAATGCTTAGGAACTGTGGTGCTGGAGAAGACTCTTGAGAGTCCCTTGGAGAGCAAGGAAATCAAACCAATAAATCCTAAATGAAATCAACCCTGAATATTCACTGGGAGGACTGATGTTGAAGCTCCAATCCTTTGGTTACCTGATTCGAAGAGCCGACTCATTGGAAAAGACCTTGACGTTGGGAAAGATTGACGGCAAAAGGAGAAGTGAGCAACAGAGGATGAGATGGTTGGATGGCATTACCGACTCAACGGATGTGAATTTGAACAAACTCAGAGATAGTGAAGGACTATTGGGTGTGTTGCAGTTCATGGGGTCACAAAGAGTTGGACACAACTTAGTGACTGAGCAACAACAATGATGAAAGATGCAGAGTTCTGTGAACATACTAAAAATCACTGAATTGGCTACTTGCGATAGATAAGTTGTATGGTATGTGAATTATATCTCAATAAAGCTATTATTAAAACAATAACTTTACTGGATTCCCTGTTAACTCGGATGGTAAAGAATCCGCCTGCAGGAGACCTGGGTTTGATCCCGAGGTTGGAAAGATCCCCTGAAGTAGGAAATGGCAAGCCACTCCAGTATTCTTGCCTGAGAAATCCCAAGGACAGAGGAGGCTGGAGGGCAACTGTCCATAGGCTCTCAAAGAGTTGGGGGACTAACAATTTCCTTATTAAAGTAACACATAACTAATGTGTGCTTTGTTTTGGTAATGAATATTTTAGGTTTGGTGAGGAAAGAAGAATATCCTTCTATTGGCGAGTCCAGTTAACTAAAAAAACAAAAGTCATCACCACAGAGTCAACAACTTGAATCTGACCTTCCTAGATAACAAGATGGGAAATGTTGAACAAAGCATTCTCTAATTATTAGAAGCTCTGAACAACTAAGGCTACAGGACATTTTCTGTCAGTCCAGGCTCTGGAAAATTGCCATTTAGGTTTTTGCATAGGGTTCAGAAATGAAAGCTAGAATCCTTGAAGACAGTATTACAGAAATTATCAGTTACACTGATGACTGTTAATCACATTGACTCTTAATTAAAGGTGAAAGCTCAGAAATGCTTTTGTCTAGGCTAGCACTCACAAACAGAGCTTTCTGGGATGATGAAAATGTTGTGTCTGCAGTATCCAGTAAGGTGGCCACTATCCTCGTGTGGTTTCTGAGCACTGGAAACGTTCCTTGTGCAACTGACCATAATTAAAATTAAATTCTAAATGAATTGTATTCCATTTCAGCTCATTTAAATAGCCATTAAATAGCAGGTAGCCAGTCACTGTTACGCTGGACTGAGTAGGACTAGAAAGCATACTGGAACATTATCCATTGAGCCCTAAAAATAACTGCAAATTTTTTTGTTATCTTAAAAAGCTGACAATGCTTGGTGACAGTTTAAAAATTCAAGGCAAAACACATCTACTGTGCACTTAGAATGGTCTAAGCTAGCTAATCAACTAGTAATAGGAAGCTGACTCAAAGTTATGCATTCTATTCATACATAACAGGTTATTATCTATGAATCTTCTTTCTTTCTTTATTCCCCCCATTTTTTGGAATGGCAGAAAGAAAGCTGGAAAGCTGTTCACCTGAAAATATGATCATCTTCAATAACAACTTCTCTATTCCCCCAAAAGCACCAAAACAACATAAAAATATCAAAAGACAAGTTATGTTCTGCTTTAATGAATCAATGTTAAAAAATTTTTTTAGAAGAGGGAGGCAGATGGAATGAGACTGAATCATAGAAACTTAGTATTTCAACTGGCAGGTCACAGTTGAAGACGGGTGTGGGAGATGGGCATCTAGCCTGTGCACTAGCGAAATGCCAGTAAACCAAACAATGGAAAGAAAGCAAATGTGATGGCCGAGAGCCATTTAGGAGACACTCCAAGAACTATGAATCCAGCGTGACATTAAACCTCAGGACAAACCAACAGTCAGTATGTCATACCGTCCATGTTGGAAAGAGACAATTAGAAATGGACAATATGTATTACATCTGTGTATCAGTCATGTCCGACTCTTAGCGACCCCATGGACTGTAGCCCACCAGGCTCCTCTGTCCATGAGGTTCTCCAGGCAAGAATACTGGAGTGGGTTGCCATTTCCTACCCTAGGGGATCTTCCCAACCCAGGGATTGAACCCATGTCTCTTGAGTCTCCTGCATCACAGGCGGATACTTTACTGGGCCACCTAGGAAGCTTATATACCTTGTATTCAATTGATTCAAATGTACTGATATGTCTTTCAAAGAATAAACTAATATCTAAAAAAATTCTTGATTGAATAAACTATATAGAGGACTTCCTAACCAGTCCAGTGGTTAAGACTCTTCCCTTCTAATGCAGGGGTGAAGGTTCAGTTCCTGATAGGTGAACTAAAATCCCATAGGCCATGTCATGTGGCCAAAAATACCCCAAAAAGCAAAAATGAACAAACAAAAACTAGACAGAAAAGTTATAAATAAGCATGACTTTGAGGAGTAAACATCTAGTTCATTTTATATAATGTTGGCTAACAGCTGGGCATACACTAATTGCTTGTGATTAAATTTTATTAAATTAAAATAATTTTTGATTTCATGTAGCCCCATATTCCACAGCACTGAAGCACTAAAAACTGGAAAAGAATATTAGCTACTTTAACATGACATTGCCAATTACCATGGACTACATGGCAATGCAAATCAATCTTTGAGTCATAATCTGACCAAAAAAAATCCAGGGATGTTTACCAAGTAGGTGGCTTCCCAAAGAAGGGTATTTTTTAGCACAAAGGCTTCAGATCCTCTGAAATGAGGTTTGGTTATCAGTGCCTGAGAAGTGAAGCTAAACATGGTATTGAGGTTCTAAAACCTACATATGCCTAAATACTTCAAGCAGTTTAAGCTGAACTGTCAAGTTTCCATCTGTTTATATACTTTTATCAGGGCATTTAGTGAGTCATTTTACTTGATTTCTTTGCATGTCTATATGCCCACTTGAAGAAAGGGGCCTCTGTCTTTGTATCCCCAAAACCTCTCGCAGTCACTATCAGTCCTTTACAAATAGAACTGGAAAGTTCGGTTATAGAAATAAATTGTTGTTGTCATTGTTCAGCCACTAAATCAGTCTGACTCTTGAGACCCCACGGACTGTAGCCTGCCAAGCTCTTCTGTTCATGGGATTTCCCAGGCAAGAATACTGGGGTGGGTTGCCATTTCTTCTTCAAGGGATCTTCCTGACCCAGGGATCGAACTCACGTCTCCTGCATGGGCAGGTGGGTTCTTTATCACTAAGGCACCAGGAAGTCCTGTAGAAATAAATAACAACCTAATTTCCTTTTAATTGCATTCTCTAGAACAGGGACAAAGAAGTCACAAACTTGGCAGGCAGAACTGGGCAGGGCATGGGCTGTAGAGTCAAAGAATGCAGACTCTGCCACTTAGTATGTGCATGACCAGGAGCAAGCCTGAGCCTCAGTATTCCACTTGGAAAATGGTTATAACAATAATACCCATCTCAAAGGATATTGTAAACACACAAGAAGATGCACATGAAGCCTGTAGCATGGTCACTGGGACAAGCTAAAGGTTCAGCGTTCGCTATTAGAGTCCTACTGTCTAACATTTTAAAACCTGGGTAACACTTGTTCCCTTTTTATTATATTCTTACTAAAATTATAGCCTCATCTGCTTCATAAATTAGACCCTTTTTGCTAACTCCCTTATAGAAAAAACCTAAACTAAATGTTTTCAAAATCAACATATGAAATTGTCCATATGTCCATATGCAGTTTTTAGGGGCACACAGTATTCAAAAGGCACTATTTCACATCTACCTTCTTTGTTAGGGGAAATAATCCAGATTTTTTATAAAATGTATTGTGGGATGGCTCCAAAACAACTGTGAATCAGAAGCATTTGTGACATTTTAACTCTCCTAACTTCTATAAAGAAGACGGTCCATTCAAATATTCATTCATACATTCATGCAAATATTTACTGAGTCCAAACTGTGTTCAGGCACTGTTTTTGGTGCTAGTGATAGCCAGTGAACAGAACAAACACGCCTGCCCTCATGGAGGCTATAATCCCACATGAAGCAAAGTTCACTTCAAATAAAGCGTCTATCCAGCTTTTCCCTTTAAAAATAACCCTTATGTCAAATAACATAATAGTTCATTCAAGCATATCAGACTTTTATACTGCTAGTAAAGTTTCGCAGATATTTTTTCTTTTTGACTTTTATATTTCTCTCACTCTGCCTCCTGAAATGGAGCAGAACCCTATGGTCCTTTCACCCCACCACCTCCCACCCATGTCCTCTGCCTGCCTTTCATCTTTGGAAAACCTTAGTCAAAGAATAAGTTTAATCAGAGAAGTAAGAAATATAGAAACAAAGGAAAACAGTCAGAGGAGACCAAATAATAGCAATGTGGTCATCAAACATAGTCAAGGACCTTTAGTCCTTTCTCAAGGGCTACAGATAATATTCTGAGCCATATCCTGTGAGCTGTCTCTTATAGATACCAAAACACCAGGTGGAAAAGTTAACTACATGATGATCAGATTGTACAGAACATGAGTTGTCACAATTCTGAGAACTGGCCACAAAGAAATGGGAACAAATGGACCTTGGAACTGAAGATTAACTGCACCTAAAACAATCAAAATGACACTGGTCAGACCACCGATGACCAATCTGAAGATGACTGTCAAGAGCTGACTGTCAGAGCTGACATGATGTTTCTGCATGTAGCCCCCTCCTTCTGTCTATAAAAGCTCTTGCCCCCCAGTTGCTGTGTGTGTGTGTGTGTGTGATGTGTGGTGGTGGTGATGCAGAGGGAGTTGGCCTTTAGACAGATGTCCACCACACCTCCCCAAGTTGGCAGCATCTGAAACAAAGCAAACTTTCCTTTTCACCAACCTGGCCTGTTTATTACCTTTTGAGCAGTGAGCAGCTGTACCCTATCTCGCCCTTTCAGTAACTTTTCCACAACCAAAACTGATGTAATATTCCTCTCAGACATGAAGCAGACACTTACAGATATCACTAGAGCTAAGTACAAAATACAGTAATGCAGCAGGTTATTTTTACATCCAAGCAAAGTGACAATAATTAGCTTCATTCCCACATCTTACTAATAAGAAATATAGTAGGAATATAATTTTATATATTTATAAATATATAATATATAAATACACACTGCATGTATAATATAATATATATAGGTATTTTTTTTTTTGCCACTTCAGACAAACACACCCTCTACAGATACTTGTCAGCAGTTTCACTCTCTTTCTTATAGGAAGTTGAGTACTATGAAGCCTCAGAATAAAGACTTTTCCCTCGGGAATGGATTTTGTTTGGATATGACTTTCTCTCTTTTAGTTTAATGAAAACACCACTGAATTTGTGAAGCAAGAAGGGGAGTTTTCAAGTTAATGAAAGTGACATTTATGAGACAAACATGAACTAAAGTTGTGGGCTGAGGAGTGCAGGGATGTATCAGATGACGTGCGGCTGAAACGGAAGGTGGCCTGAATGTGCTGAGATTCTGCGCATGCCCTGTTGACAGGGGCCCTTTTTACCTGGCTGCCATGAGGTCCAGAAGGTGCTGCCACCGGTCATTGATCTTGCTAAGCTTGTACTCAATCTCAGATGCTTTGCTTTCATGGCTGGCGCGGGCCAGCCGTTCTCCCATTTGCTGGAGCTGTATTTTGTTCTCTTGGGCAACTGCAATTTCCTCTTGATAATCCTGTGTGATAAATAGCAATCACAGAGGTCAGAAAGCATGTTCTTGATGTATTCAGCCTAGCTCTACTAGAAACGGGGTAATTACAGTTTTCTACGGCTTGGAAATAGTTTGGGCATAGGGAACGCTATGTGAATATGAGTCCTGGTACACAGGAAGTAATGGTAACTTCTATTTTCAGTATTTAGGCAAAGTCCAGATTTTCAGTACGTAGGCACAGTGCAGGTTGAATTTTTATATAGATGTTTTTAAAGGGAATAGATGTTCTTAAAGGGGGGGTTTTCTTTTTACTCAAAATAAGCATTAAAAAAATGTAAGTATATACATAGAAATAAAAGACAAAACTTAAAGAATTTCAATGCTGAGAAGTTATACTTTATTGCTGTAATCACCAACCACACGTTATATTTAGAATCA
>SJYX01014722.1:17033-65161 GCA_006410675.1 Oreotragus oreotragus | reverse complement strand
AGCTGCCTCTGGGGGTCCTTACCCCTCATTCCTCACTAATTGTGCAAGATCCCTTAGCAAGGATTCATTTTTCCACCCTGTTCTGTGAAGACAATTGTTGTTGAAGTTCTGTCTTGCCTCTCTTGTTCAGCAGGGTGCCCCCTTGTTTAGGAGTTGTAGGAGAGGCAGGAAGATGACTTCCTTGTCTTTGTCACTTTAAGTAGTGCTTTAGCTGCCTCAACCCAAAAGTTGGGGTCTCGATAGCCCACCAGGGAGGGCCTAGAATGATAACAGCAGATCCAAGTGTGATAGCATCAGAGTCAGGCTAGCTGTTTGCAAAGATGCAAACACTTAGGTGACTAACCTTTGTCTGAGATGCCTCTGCCTATAGCTGCTATAGTGGTTCCCAGTGACAAGGACGTCCTCTTGTCACAGACTATCCCTGAATCGCTGGCCAGTGTCAGGGAGCTCCTCTCATTATAGCCCATTATGGGGTCAGGGGTAGCCTCCCTCAGTTCAGAGTCATATACCCCTCCCCCTTTTCTGTTCAGGCCCATAGGTCTTACAATATCCACCATCTGCCTAATGGATTCCCAGGTGGGCAGGCTGAGTTCCTACCCCATGCAGGTAGGCCCCTCTGTCCACCCTAGCCCCAGATGCAGTGGCATCCCAAATTTTGAATTCCACCCATTTGAGGTCATCTAGGATTTTTGCTAATTGATTTTCCTGCTGACTGGGTGGTGTCCATATCTATTTCCTAGTCATCCCCAGAAATTCTCCCCTTTTCATTGTCGCTTGTAGGGGTTTGAGGTATTTGGGGGTTGATAAAGAAAAAATGGCAGAAAGCGAAGAGAAACTAAAGAGCCTCTTGATGAGGGTGAAAGAGGAGAATGAAAAAGTTGGCTTAAAACTCAACATTCAAAAAACTAAGATCCCATCACTTCACAGCAAATAGATGGGGAAAAAATGAAAACAGTGGCAGATTTTATTTTCTTGGGCTCCAAAATCACTGTGGAAGGTGACTGAAGCCATAAAATGAAAAGATGCTTGATCCTTGGAAGGAAAGGTATGACAAACCTAGACAGCATATTAAAAAGCAGAGACATCACTTTGATGACAAAGGTCTATAGAGTCAAACCTATGGTTTTCCCAGTAATCATGTACAGATGTGAGAGTTGGACCATAAAGAAGTCTGAGTGCCAAAGAATTGATGCTTTTGAACTGTGGTGCTGTAGAAAACTCCTGAAAGTCCCTTGGACAGCAAGGAGATCAAACCAGTCAATCCTAGAGGAAATCAAACCTGAATATTCATTGGAAGGACTGATGCTGAAGCTGAAGCTCCAATACTTGGGTCACCTGATGTGTGGAGCTGACTTGTTGGGAAAGACCCTGATGCTGCAAAAAATTGAGGGCAGGAGGAGAAAGGGGTGGCAGAAGATGAGATGGTTGAATGGCACCATCAGCTCAGTGGACGTGAGTTTGAGCAAACTCCTGGAGATAGTGAAGGACAAGGAATCTATGGGGTCACAGAGTCTGACACGACTTAGCGACTGAATAAGAAAAAACATGACCACAAGGTGACAGTAGCACACACGAGCTTTATTAGGTTTGTGGGCTGGCAGGGGGGCAGTGGCTACTAAGAAAAGGAGGAGGGCAAAGGAACTGCTGGGGGCTTGTGAATTAAGAGAGTGAGCTAATGTATCTAGGTGATGTCACTCAGCAATAAAGTGGGGAGTCTCTGGGTCAGAAAACTCTGAAGGGCAGCAGCAACTTGGTTTTTTTTACAGCCCAGGACTTGCCTTATCTATTGACAACAGAGGTAGGGTGAGGTTTCATGGGGCATGCAAAGCAGGTAGGCCCTAAATGGTGAAAAATCTGCTTGTTTGGGCTATTTGTAAAATAATTGTATATGTACACATTTAACTTTGGCATCAACAGGCTTTTGAGCTATTGAATCTCAGCCTGCAGTAAAAAAATAAACAACTTTGGGGCCAACATGTAAAGGCCATCTTTGACCTATCTATATAACAGGTGAAGGGCACAATCCATCCCATTAAGCCCTTACAAATTGTGGTGGGATCTTAATTCCCAGACCAGGGTTTGAACCCATACCCACTGTGGTAGAAGCAGAGAGCCCTAATCATTGGACCACTAGGGAATTCCTGGAATTCTGGCATAAGGGTTTAGAGGTAGAGTTACAGTTTCTCATTTAGGGATCATCCTTGGTTCTGGCACCTGCAGTTGTAGCCCTGGTCCCAAGACCACTATATCAGGTTGGAAAGAAGAAAGTTGAGGTGTTGAGGGAAAGAACTGTGTAGTAGTAACAGCATCTTCCTTGCTTTCTCTGCCCCAGACCTCACAGAAAATTGGAGGAATACATCAAACAGGGGCTGTCCCTTGGCCCTTATGTTAAATGTGAGCACACATTCATAAAGGAATGCAAGCCAGCTCTTCATGCCTTTATCCCCCTTATTTTAGACATCTGCCTGTTCCAATTTTCAATCAAACCAGTTCTTTGAGCTATATAGGCAACATGATCTATTCATTTAATGTGATATCTGTGCTAATTTTTGGACATTATTATAAGCTATAAGTGTAGCTATAGCTATAAGTGTAGCTATAGTGACACATAGCTATAATTGTATTCCTAGGTTTGAAAAAAATGTAACTGTGGTCCAAGTTGCTACAGTAGCTTCTATTCCAGTCCTTTTATAGTATTTTGAGTATTTGCTTCTACTACTCAAAGCCCAGTATAGACTGTTCTTGTCAATTCACATTTATAAAAGACTCATTAATGTGATGCCATAGAGGTGGTAACATATTGCAATATATGTGTATCAAGTCAACATGCTGTCTACCTTAAACTTACATAAATGTTATATGTCAATTATACTTCAATTAAAAAAAAAAAGACCCCAGGAGTTCCTCGGTGGTCCAGGGGCTAAGACTCTGCACTCTCAATGCAGAGGGCCTGGATGGGATCCCTGGTTGGGAAATTAGATCCCAAATGCTACAACAAAAGATTCTGCATGCCACAACAAAGATCGACGATCTTGAATGTTGCAACTAACAGCTGGTGCAGCCAAATAAATTTTTTAAAGTTAAATTAAAAAAAAAATTTAAAGATCCATTTATAATCCCCTGGAACTATCAGCAGCAGTCTGATATAGTCTACTTGCTATGTGTGGGGCCTTCCTCCAGGGACTCTGCCCCTATCAGTTCAGTTCAGTCACTCAGTCGTGTCTGACTCTTTGTGACCCCATGGAGTGCAGCACACCAGGTCTCCCTGTCCATCACTGACTCCCACAGTTTACTCAAACTCATGTTCATTGAGTCGGTAATGCCATCCAACCATCTTATCTTCTGTCATCCCCTTCTCCCGCCTTCAATCTTTCTCAGCATCAGGGTCTTTTCCAATGAGTCAGCTCTTCACATCAGGTGGCCAAAGTATTGGAGTTTCAGCTTTAGCATCAGTCCTTCCAGTGAACACCCAGGACTGATCTCCTTTAGGATGGACTGGGTGGATCTCCTTGCAGTCCAAGGGACTCTCAAGAGTCTTCTCCAACACCACGGTTCAAAAGCATCAATTCTTATGTGCGCAGCTTTCTTCACAGTCCAACTCACATCCATCCATGACCACTGGAAAAACCATAGCCTTGACTAGATGGACCTTTGCTGGCAAAGTAATGTCTCTGCTTTTTAATATGCTGTCTAGATTGGTCATAAATTTTTTTCCTAGGAGCAAGCATCTTTTAATTTCATGGCTGCAGTTACCATCTGCAGTGATTTTGGAGCCCCCAAAAATAAAGTCAGACACTGTTTCCACTGTTTCCCCATCTATTTCCCATGAAGTGGTGGGACCAGATGCCATGATCTTAGTTTTCTTTTTTTAAAAATATATATTTATTTATTTTAATTGGAGGTTAATTACTTTACAATATTGTATTGGTTTTGCCATACATTAACATGAATCCGCCACAGGTATACACATGTTCCCCATCCTGAACCCCTCTCCCTCCTCCCTCCCTGTACCATCCCTCTGGGTCATCCACAGAGTGAAGTAAGCCAGAAAGAAAAACACCAATACAGTATACTAACGCATATATATGGAATTTAGAAAGATGGTAATGATCTTAGTTTTCTGAATGTTGAGTTTCAAGCCAACTTTTTCACTCTCCTCTTTCACTTCCATTAAGAGGCTTTTTAGTTCTTCTTCACTTTCTGCCATAAGTATGGTGTCATCTGCATATCTGAGGTTATTGATATTTCTCCCAGCAGTCTTGTGCTTCAAGACTTGTGCTTCATCCAGTCCAGCATTTCTCATGATGTACTCTGCATATAAGTTAAATAAGCAGGGTGAAAATATACAGCCTTGATGTACAGTCATCTGAAATCTCTGCCTCCTTTGCCAGACAGGGCAGTTCTGGTTGACATTTTGTGACTCAGTGGGTGCTAGAGGAATATGTCAGTGATCAGTTCATCCTTGCATTGCTGTATCTTTTCCTTGTCCACTCATTTCATGGACCCAGGTGGCTATTTCAAGCAAGCGCATCAATATCTACTTGTCAAATCCTTTGGCTCCTGGAAAGAGGTTCTTCTGATGGGTATCAACATGTTCTACTTTATAGCACCATTTAAATTCTCCTATTGCTTTTCATAGAGCTGTGCCCCATATGGGGATCCTTTCAACAGTCCAGTTTTCTATTGCTCATGTATCTAACCACATGGCCAGACCATTGGTCATGACCCACTAGTCAGTAAGAACTCAAACACAGTGGCTCTTTTCTTTGTCCAATTCTTCCGTTATTGCAAAAAAAATAGCATGCAATTCAGACCATGAAAATAATTTGTTCTTGCTGTCTTCATTTGGAGTTTTTATGAGTCAGTTGTAATGTGGTAGCCTCCCAAACAGGGTGCTATCTGTCCACTTTGGAACCACCATGAGCAAACTAGGTAGCTGTCTGATATTTAATAGAGAGCTGTTCACAGGATAGCACCCTTGTGGTAGTAGGATTTGGCAGCTCCTCATTCAAAGTCAGCCCTAAGAGTCCGCCTGCTTGTGAATGCAATTTCTTGCATTCCTCTTATAGCATATTGTTGTGGTTCAATCACTCAGTTGTGTCTGACTCTTTGTGACATCATGGACTGCAGCACGCCAGGCTTCCCTGTCCGTCACCATCTCCTGAAGTTTTCTCAAACTCATATCCATTGAGTCAGTGATGCCATTCAACCATCTCATCCTCTGTCGTCCCCTTCTCCTCCTGCCTTCTATCTTTCCCCAGCATTAGGGTCTTTTCTAATGAGTCAGCTTCAGTTGTCAAGCAGAGGGCCACACTGGTCCACAAGAGTCTCCAATAGAACTGCATTAATACCTTGATTTTGGCCCCATCAATGTCTCTTTTATTAATCCCATTTTAATAACTGTTTCTTTTTTCTTGATTTTTTAAAAATTGAAGAATAGTTGATTTACAGTGTTGTGCCAATCTCTGCCATATAGCAAAGTGACTAAATTATATAATACATATATACATTCTTTTTAAATATTCTTTTCCATTGTGGTGTCCCAGGAGATTGGATATAGTTCCCTGTACTATAGAGTAGGACCTTGTTTTTTATCCAATTTAAATGTAATAGTTTGCATCTACCAACCCCAAACTCCCAGTCCATCCCTCTCTCTGTTCCCAAGGTCTATTTCTAATGAAGGTCAAGTCCCATCTGCTTTTCTCTATACTCAGCTTTGCCCCACTGTTATTCCACATCTCACAATTACAAAACATACTGTGAGTCTCAGTTTCAGTATCTGTAAAACAGTGCATAGTGCATCATGGTGCTATTGCAGAGTTAAATCACTGAACCAAACCTGAGGATTGGCAAGTATAAGTGCTCTGGCAGCCATGCCGACTATTACTTACTCCCAGCACTGCCCCTTAGGCTGGATAAAGTCTAAAGCATGAGGGTGAGCACGTGGCAGGGTCATGCCATAGAGGTAGGTCTGAGATCACCCTGCCCCAGTCCTGACACCTTGGTTGCTACAGGGAAGTGTCCATGAACAGGTGGCTGAGTCCCCTCTTAATAACTGCTTAAAGGTTTATCTATAAAGATATATTAATATGTAAAGATACTTGTTCTTTCTACTTGGACAAATCCCTTGACTTTTCCCTATTGTAGTTCTTTATTCTTTTGTAAATCACCCTAATTTTCTTACATCTGTAAGACGCATAAAGGGAAGGTGTTGATAGTGATCTACAAAATGAGATAAGTCCTTGTTATGACTTTGTTAAATTAAAATTTGTTAAATAGAGGCCTGGGGAGCTGAATGGAGAGCCTAGATTTAATAAAGAAATTAAAATTAAGTGGGCGAAGTGGAACTGGTGCAGAAGGGCGTACATTACAGTGATGCGGAAACGTGGGAAAAAGGGAGCAGTGGTCAAAGACGCGGAAGAGCCCAAGACTGTGGGTAAAGGAAGAAGCCCCAGACATCCTGTGCCTCCAAGAGACCAAATGTTCCGAGAACAAACTACCAGTTGAACTTCAAGAACTGTCTGGATTATCCCATCAGTACTGGTCTGCTCCTTCAGACAAGGAAGGGTACAGTGGTGTGGGCCTCCTCTCTCGCCAGTGCCCACTCAAAGTCTCTTATGGCATCGGTGAGGAAGAACATGATCAGGAAGGCCGAGTGATTATGGCTGAATATGATGCATTTGTGCTGGTGACAGCCTATGTGCCTAATGCAGGCCGAGGTCTGGTGCGCCCAGAGTATCGCCAGCGCTGGGATGAAGCCTTTTGCAAATTCCTGAAGGGTTTGGCATCCCGCAAGCCCCTTGTGCTATGTGGGGACCTCAACGTGGCTCATGAAGAAATTGACCTTCACAACCCAAAGGGAAATAAAAAGAATGTTGGCTTCACTCCACAAGAGCGGCAGGGCTTTGGGGAACTGCTGCAGGCTGTGCCACTCACTGACAGCTTCTGGCACCTCTACCCCAACATGGCCTATGCCTACACATTTTGGACCTATATGATGAATGCGCGATCCAAAAACGTTGGTTGGCGCCTTGATTATTTTTTGTTATCTCAGTCTCTGTTGCCTGCATTGTGTGACAGTAAAATCCGTTCCAAGGCTCTGGGAAGTGACCACTGTCCCATTACCCTATACCTAGCTCTGTGACACCTCTTCCAAATCATGTTTAGCCTGGAAAATAAGCCCACCAAGCTAGCTTTAAAATTCTTACCCCCAAAACTTCTTTAATAATTGCTATCTAGAGAAATCTGCATTGTATTTCCCTTCTAAACTATGAATCCTTTAGCCAGGCTTCTAATAACAGATGTAAGTTCTCAAGGAGGGTGTTTGTGTAGGGGTGATGCTTTTTTCTTTTTCTTTTTTTACATTAAACAAAAGCTACTGATATTTCCTTTGAACTGTCCCTGTGAAAATAAAGAGCCATAGTTTCAGCTTTAAAATAAAATAAAATTAAATTAAATTAAAGAGGTTTATTTTTTATACATCCTGGAGGGGGCACACATTTGTGGGCTGCATTGCGGGGGATGGATCAAGACAGGGTGCAGGTGGAGAGAGAGGCAGGACCTGGGGCACATGCCTTTATTAAGGACCGTTGAGTAGAGTGCTTTAGGGTTTCTGGGCTAAGGCTGAATTGATCAATTCAAACCAAAAAAAAAATGGGGTTTTGGTAAGTTCCACAGGGGTCTTATCTAAGGGGTACACAAGGGGAAGGTCTTAGGTGGGGAGACTGTTTATCACAAGGGCTGTTGAGGAAGTCATATCAGGAACTTACATTTACTTGCTATTCTGTGGGCTGTTATCAGTGTACATGCTTGCATGAGCGAGCTAGTGACAGTTTAAGGCCCCCACAGGCTGCTTGGTCAAACAGAATGGATGCTGAGGCAGCAAAACTATGGAGCAGCTTAGTTAAACTCTCAACACTCCTTTAGTCTGGTGTCAATAGTTTCTTTCTTTTGCTTCCCTGCCACCTACACTACCTTCCTGGTGGTCAGGGGTTGTAGAGATACTATCTGGTGCATGCTAAGTTGCTTCAGTCATGTCTGACTCTTTGTGACCCCTGGACTGTAGCCTGCCAGGCTCTTCTGTCCATGGGATACTCCAGGCAAGAATACTGGAGTGGGATGCCATGCCCTTTTCCAGGGGATCTTCCTAACCCAGGGATTGAGCCTGAGTCTCCTGCATTGCAGGAGGATTCTTTACTGCTGAGTCTATCCAGGCATATTTTTTTTCTCCTTTGGTAGTGATTCTGAGGCTAGCAGTTATAGTTCAAACCAGCTGAAATCTAAAGTTGGCACAGTGTCATAATCTACTTTGATACCCTACTTTCATTTTAACTATTAGAGATAAAATAACCAAGAGATTGTATATTTAGCTTGTTTCTTATTATTTTGCATATCCTTATATTTCAAGTGTGGTGGTTAATTTTATGTGATAGCCTGACTGAATCACTGGGTGCCCAGATATTTGGCTAAACATTATTTCTGGGTATTTCTGTGAGGGTATTTTCAGATGAGATTAAAATTTAGATCAGTATTTGAGCTGAGTAAAGCAGAGAGCCCTCCGCAGGGTGGATGGGCCCATCCAATCTGTTGAGGACCTGTATAGAGCAAAAAGGCAGAGGGTGGGAAAGTTTACTCTCTTTACTTGACTAAGCTGAGACATTGGTCTACTCTTGCCTTTGAACCAGGGGTAGATGTGTATAAGAGACAGGGCTAAGACTCTGCACTCTCAATGCAGAGGGCCTGGATGGGATCCCTGGTTGGGAAATTAGATCCCAAATGCTACAACAAAAGATTCTGCATGCCACAACAAAGANTTCCATTGGTAACTTTTATCTCCAGTAACTGATCAAAGCACAGCTGTTACTTTATACTGTGAGTGACTTGGAGGCTATCCAGGCATCAATGGCTCATCAATTCGTATCCACTCATCCTTCCTTTTCCCAAACAATACTTTTACCATGTTTCAGTGAGTCAGGGTCATTCTAGTGAATGTCACTTCTGGTGTCAAATATGGGGCTTCCAGGAGCACCCTCAGTTTGATGATTCAGTAGAAGGACTCACAGAACTCAGAAAAGTGGTTGTGATTTCATCAAAATATAGTATACCATAATCAAAAGCTCATGACTATGGTTTACTATAGTGAAAAAGCACATATTTAAATCAGCAAAGGAAAAAAAAATGCAGAGGGCAGAGTGCAGAAGAAACCAGGCCTAGCTTTCAGTTATCCTCTGCCAGTGGTATTGCATGGTCAGCACTTGATTTTCTAGCAGTGATGTGTAACAACATGTATAAAGTACTACCAACCAGGGAAGTTTATTGGAACCTTGGTATTCAAGTTTTTATTGGTGGTCAGTCACATAGGCACGTAGTACCTGCATGACTCACCTTAACTACTTAGTCTCTAGCCTTCCAGAGGTCAAACCAATTTAGTGTGACCCAAAGTCCCAGAGACACAGAGTGTACATCCAACATAAATTGGGTTTTAGCATAAAGTATCTGGTGTAGTCCCAGATCTCAGATACACAAAGATGCTCTTATCAGGCAAGATATTCCAAGGATTCAGAGGTTATCACCCAAGAACTGGTTAAGGGCCACTCCTGAAGACGTTTGGAATATGCAGGGTTTGGGAAGCCCAGGCCTGCTGCATTAAGTCTTTACTGCACGGGATAAACAAACATCTCACTAGGGACTATATAATTTTTCACTCCTGTTTAGAAAGGCCCCAAGGGGAAGAACAGAGTGTTGAGAAACCAGAGTGGCAAGCATCTTTATATTGGAATGTGTGAATCTGTGAACTACTTGTTACCCTCTTATGATCCAGCAATTCTATTTATATTTCTAGAAATTCATCAAAGACAGTAATTATGGATGTTCACAGAGATTTAACTTTAGGAATCTTCATCACAGTTCTTTAAATTAACACCAAGAAATTGGGAATAACCCAAATTACAACTTTGAGTACTGGAGAAAGAAATTATACCTCCAAAGTATGGAATGCTAGAGGATCACTAACAACAGTACTAAAGAGGAAGTTCCCTGATTGCCTAGTGGTTAGGATTCCAGGCCTTCAGTGCTGTGGCCCTGAATTCAATCCCTGGTCATGGAACTAAGATCCTGCAAGCTGTGTGGTACGGCCAAAAAAAAGCATTACTAAAAATGATGATGGTACTCCTGAGACATAGCAACCAAATGAAACATGTGGGTTCAACATTGAGATCGAGATTAGAAGAGGAATTGGTAGTGAAATAATTTTACCAGGGCCGAGTTCAAGGTAAGATCAAAAGGACTGTGTAGGTACAATAGTAAACAAGGACTTGGGTTCTACTTCAGACCTGAAAGACATGGATGTTGTAATATTTAACAAAGATCCATATTCAAGATAAAACCAGAGGGATACTGGTGGTGAATGACTTAATAGAAGAGATGTGTATAAGAGACAGGGGGTGAGGTGGGGTGGGGTGAGGTGGGGTGAGGGATGTGTATACCGTTGATGCTCCTGGTCCTCAATCCTTCAGATTTGGACTGGAATTTATACCACCTGCTTTCCTGGAGCTCTAGCTTGCAGACAGCATATTGTGAGACTTTTCAGCCTCTATAACTGCATGAGCCAATTCCTTATAATAAATCACATGTGTGTGTGTGCGTGTGTGTGTGTGTGTGTGTGTGTGTGTGTGTGTTTGTATATATTTCGTTCATTTGGTTCTGTTTCTCTGGAGAACTTTAATACATCCAATGAGGCAATTCCTCATGAGTGAGGTCTGTCATTTCTAAATTCCATTGGTAACTTTTATCTCCAGTAACTGATCAAAGCACAGCTGTTACTTTATACTGTGAGTGACTTGGAGGCTATCCAGGCATCAATGGCTCATCAATTCGTATCCACTCATCCTTCCTTTTCCCAAACAATACTTTTACCATGTTTCAGTGAGTCAGGGTCATTCTAGTGAATGTCACTTCTGGTGTCAAATATGGGGCTTCCAGGAGCACCCTCAGTTTGATGATTCAGTAGAAGGACTCACAGAACTCAGAAAAGTGGTTGTGATTTCATCAAAATATAGTATACCATAATCAAAAGCTCATGACTATGGTTTACTATAGTGAAAAAGCACATATTTAAATCAGCAAAGGAAAAAAAAATGCAGAGGGCAGAGTGCAGAAGAAACCAGGCCTAGCTTTCAGTTATCCTCTGCCAGTGGTATTGCATGGTCAGCACTTGATTTTCTAGCAGTGATGTGTAACAACATGTATAAAGTACTACCAACCAGGGAAGTTTATTGGAACCTTGGTATTCAAGTTTTTATTGGTGGTCAGTCACATAGGCACGTAGTACCTGCATGACTCACCTTAACTACTTAGTCTCTAGCCTTCCAGAGGTCAAACCAATTTAGTGTGACCCAAAGTCCCAGAGACACAGAGTGTACATCCAACATAAATTGGGTTTTAGCATAAAGTATCTGGTGTAGTCCCAGATCTCAGATACACAAAGATGCTCTTATCAGGCAAGATATTCCAAGGATTCAGAGGTTATCACCCAAGAACTGGTTAAGGGCCACTCCTGAAGACGTTTGGAATATGCAGGGTTTGGGAAGCCCAGGCCTGCTGCATTAAGTCTTTACTGCACGGGATAAACAAACATCTCACTAGGGACTATATAATTTTTCACTCCTGTTTAGAAAGGCCCCAAGGGGAAGAACAGAGTGTTGAGAAACCAGAGTGGCAAGCATCTTTATATTGGAATGTGTGAATCTGTGAACTACTTGTTACCCTCTTATGATCCAGCAATTCTATTTATATTTCTAGAAATTCATCAAAGACAGTAATTATGGATGTTCACAGAGATTTAACTTTAGGAATCTTCATCACAGTTCTTTAAATTAACACCAAGAAATTGGGAATAACCCAAATTACAACTTTGAGTACTGGAGAAAGAAATTATACCTCCAAAGTATGGAATGCTAGAGGATCACTAACAACAGTACTAAAGAGGAAGTTCCCTGATTGCCTAGTGGTTAGGATTCCAGGCCTTCAGTGCTGTGGCCCTGAATTCAATCCCTGGTCATGGAACTAAGATCCTGCAAGCTGTGTGGTACGGCCAAAAAAAAGCATTACTAAAAATGATGATGGTACTCCTGAGACATAGCAACCAAATGAAACATGTGGGTTCAACATTGAGATCGAGATTAGAAGAGGAATTGGTAGTGAAATAATTTTACCAGGGCCGAGTTCAAGGTAAGATCAAAAGGACTGTGTAGGTACAATAGTAAACAAGGACTTGGGTTCTACTTCAGACCTGAAAGACATGGATGTTGTAATATTTAACAAAGATCCATATTCAAGATAAAACCAGAGGGATACTGGTGGTGAATGACTTAATAGAAGTCTAGGTTCTATAGCAATGAGAGAGGAGCATGATGGTGAAATAGTTGACAGAGGCCAATTTAAGATCATAGCCAAGAAACACTGATGGTGGAGGAATTAATAGACAGGAAATACTGAATCCTAGACTAGAGATCCATTGATGGTGGGCAGGTTAACAGTAGTCCAATCTTAAGATCCAACACAGAAGAACACTGATGGTAGAAAAGTTAACAGTAGTACAGGATTTGATATCTAGATGAAATTCATAAAATATTGAAGAGTGTTGATGAAAAATTAATCAGTTGATCTAAGAAAAAATTGGAAATTTTTATTTGAGTTAAATTTGAGGATTATAACTCAGGAAGAGCATCTCAGAAAGCTCTGAGAACTGTTGTACTTGTTAGAAGTCAAGGCACAGTTAAACAAGTTTTTTGAGACAGAGGGATTTGCATTAAATTACACATTATTGACAGTTTACATAATCAAGATCTAAGTGTCAGCCAGGTGGGTCATGTGACCCCTTACAAGATCAGGAAGGAATGCTATATTTTTTGGAGTTGTTTTGTTGATGCTAGAAGAATGTTGCTCTTTATGGTTGAGCAGGTATTCCCACTGATGGGGGAGGTTTGGTCAATGTATAATTGTAGATACATAATGCACAGTAGAGGGGAGGAACATACATGCATGCTTAGTTGCTCAGTCATGTCCAGCTCTTTGCAATCCTGTGGACTGAAGCCCATCAGGCTCCTCTGTCCATGGGATTTTTCAGGCAAGAATACTGGAGTGGGTTGCCATTTCCTCCCCCAGGGGATCTTCCCCACCCAAGAACTGAACCCACATGTCCTGCATCTCCTGCATTGCACATGGATTTTTTACCCGCTGAGTCACCAGGGAAGCCTGGTTGAGGGGAGAGAGGAGGTCAAAGGGTAGAAAAGAATGTTTAATTTTTTCTTGTTTTGCCATAAACTATGAATTTTATTTCACATGAATTAACAGAGGCCTAGTTTAGATCATGGGTTCTACTTGTAGAAGCATTAATAATGAAAGAGTAAACAGAGGCCTAGAGTCAACATCAGTTCACAGGGGCATCAATGGTGGAAGAGTTAACAGAGAGTTGGGTTTATCTATAAAGAGCTCTTTTGCTAGAATATTAATAGAGTTTTTGATTTAAATTTAAAACAGAGAGTCTTTTGTGTGTGTGAGTGTGGCTACACTGCAGGGCCTGTGGGATCTTAGTTCCCTGACCAGGGATTGAACCCAAGCCCCTGCATTGGAAGGCAGAGTTTTAATCAATTACTGGACCACCCAGGAAGACCCACAACAGAGGGTCTTTGCTGATGAAAATGTTGAGAGGAACCCAACATTCCTCTCAATTCGAACCCAGTCTCAAGATGAGACTGTGTGCATGCGTGTTAAGTTGCTTCAGTCGTCTTCAACTCTTTGCAACACTGTGGACTGTAGCCCAGCAGGCTGCTCTGCCAATGGGATTCTCCAGGCAAGAATACTGGAGTGGGATGCCATGCCCTCCTTCAGGGGATCTTCCCAACCCAGGGATCATCCAATCCCACATCTCTTATGTCTTGGGCATTGGTAGATGGGTTCTTTACCACTAGCACCACCTGGGAAGCCCAAGATGAGACTAGAGGAGCATTTGAACCATGTCCCCATAAAACAGAATTACCCTACTGAGTTTATGATTAACCTCTCTATCTAAAACTTTATTCCCTTCTTGCCCCTTCCTGTTCCCTTCAGGATAGATGAATATCAAAAAAGAGGGATTGAAACTGAGCAGGACCCTGTGAGACCCTACTGGCTCAAAAGTCCCTCTGTGTCCCCTGATTCTTGTTTGTAGAAAAATACCTTAGTCTCCTAGACTTCCCTGAGTTCCAGAGAGCAGACTCAAACAGTTACTAATTAGGGAAGTTACGGAATGCAGAAACAAATGAAAAGCAGAGGAGAAACAAGAGTTCAGTGAAAAGACAGAGTCTGATTTCCTCCTCAAGGTTTTATATATATATATAAAACAATCTGACACATAACTTTGCATTGTTTGGGGGAAACTAAAGCCCCCTACTCAGGTGAGGGGTGGTGACTCCATGCTGAGCATAAGCACTAGACCTTAGACTGGTTGGAACCAGGTTGATGATTAAAATTCCTGAAACGTCACCCTGTTATCTTACCACCAACAACCAATCAGAAGAAAGTCCATGAGCTGATTACACACCCTGCAGCCCCCACCCTTTATGTTGCTTTAAATATCTTTCCCTGAAAGCTGTCAGGGAGTCTTTTGAGCATGAGCTGCCCCTTCTCCTTGCTTGGCATCTGCAATTAAAGCCATAATTCCCTTCACCATAACCTGGTGTCAGGAGTGTTGTGTAGTAGGCAAGCATACTCAAGTTTGGTTTGGTAATGTTCTGATGATTGAAAATAGAATACAAGGCTTTATTTGAGGACAAACCAAAAAGACTTTTGTGGTGAAATTTGTTCCATATGTCCAGGAACAAAATCCAGACCGGAGGAGTATTGATGGTAGAAGAATTCACAAAGTCACAGATTTTACTTAAGAATCATAGGCCATTAATACTGGAAAAGTTAACAGAGACCTGGATCAGCGGTGATATGGGAATTATTAACAATTGTGGTAGACTGTTATATTACTGTATCCGAATGAGTCATGCCTTCCAATGAGTCACTCCTGGTATCCATGCTCTTGTGTAGTCACCTGAAGCAGGCCTGAACTGAGATTGGACTGTAGCAACATAAATGGTGGAAAGTTTAATAAATATTCAACTTTTTGGTCTGTCCAGAGGGGCATTAATGTTGGAACCATTAACAAGTACTTGAACTGACAATAAAAGCGAGAGATACTGATGGCAGAACAGAGCTCAGAGACCCAGGCTTTGAGACTTAGAGCAAAGAACCATTGATAGTGGAAGAGTTAAGAGTAACCTAAATTTACAGTCAAGGCAGAGGGGCACAGTGGGGAAAGTATTATCAGAGGCCTAGGATTTGATATCTAGATTAGAGAATCATTGCTGATGGAATGGTTAGCAGAAGGGTTCAAAACATAGACTAGAGGACATGGGGGGCAAAATGGTGACCGGAATAGGAGGTCATAGCAGATGGATGATGGTGATGGAAGAATAAAAACAAATCCAAGTTCAAGTTAACAACAGATGATAGAAGAGTTAACAGAGACAAATGTTTGAGCTCACAAAAGAAACTTGTCAATGGATGAATAACAGAGGCCTGGATCAGAGTAGCAATGATAGTGGAATAGTTCAAGAACACTGAGATTGAGGTCATTGATGGTGGAAAGGTTAACAGAGGCCTGGGCTGAGATTATAGCAGAAAGCTAGTAAAGATGGGATGCTTAACAGAAGCCTGAGTTTTAGGTCAAATCAGAAAAGTATTAATGGTTAAATAGTTAACAGGGGCCCAGGTTCCAAATCAGAACAAAAGGGTTGTATTAGTCTGGGTTTTTTCAGAGAAACAGAACTGATTGTGTGTATGTGTATAGTGTGTGTGCGTCTAGCGTGTGCACATTTGTGCACATGGACATACATACATAAAAAGATTTATTATAAAGTTATTGGCTCACACAGTTATGGAGGCTAATAAGCCTCAAGATCTGCAACCAGAAAGCTGAAAACCCAGGAGAGCCAATGGTGTAAGTTACAGTCAGGGTGCACAAGAATGATGTCCATCTCAAAGATAGGCTTAGAGAGTGCATTTTCCCTTACTGAGTCTTTTCTTCTATTCATGCCTTCAATAGATTAGACAGGGCCGCTCACTTTAGGGAGGGCAATCTGCCTTACTTGTCTACAATTAAAATGTTAATCTCATCAAGAAACACTCTCAGACACACAGAATAATATTCAACCAAAGTCATGGTCCAGTAAAAATTGATATAAAAAATTAATCATCACAGAGTCATTGATAGAGGAAGAATGAACAAAATCCCAAGCCATCAGGCCAGAAAGGCTGTCGGTTTGATGTTAGCATAGTTAACAGAGACATAGGTTTTAGTTCAGAGTCAAGGGGCACTGATTGTATAAGTGAAGGTGGAGGCATAGTTTCAAGGTCTAGAACAGAGAGTTACTGATGGAATAATTTGAAGAAGCCCAAGCTAAGGTCATGCCAGAGCAGCATAGATGGTATAATACTAAAAAGAGGCTTGATAGACAAAAGATGTCAAGTGTTGGTGAGAGTGTGCAGAAAAGGGAACATTTATACATTGTTTGTGGGAATGTGAATTGGTACAGCCACTTTTGAAATGTGGTGCTGGAGAAGACTCTTGAGAGTTCCTTGGACTGCAAGGAGATCAAACCAGTCAATCCTAAACGAAATCAATCCTGAATATTCATTGCAAGGACTGATGCTGAAGCTGAAGCTCCAATACTTTAGCTACCTGATGCGAACANATGTGGTGCTGGAGAAGACTCTTGAGAGTTCCTTGGACTGCAAGGAGATCAAACCAGTCAATCCTAAACGAAATCAATCCTGAATATTCATTGCAAGGACTGATGCTGAAGCTGAAGCTCCAATACTTTAGCTACCTGATGCGAACAGCCAACTCATTGGAAAAGACCCTGATGCTGGGAAAGATAGAGGGCAGGAGGAGAAGGGGATGCAGAGGATGAGATGGTTGGATGGCATCACCGACTCAAGGGACATGAGTTTGAGCAAGTTCTGGGAGATGGTGAAGGACAGGGACGCCAGGTGTGCTGCAGCCCATGGAGTTGCAAAGGGTCAGACATGACTAAGCAACCGAATAGCAATAGCCACTATAAGGAAAAGTGAGGAGATTCTTTGAAAAATTAAAAATTGATCCAGTATTCTCACTTTTGGGTATATACTCAGAGGCAATGGAGTCAGAGTCTCTGAGAGAGATCTATAGTCTCATGTTCATTGCAGCATTATTCACAATAGCCATGGTATGGAGACAATCTAAGTGCTTGTTGACAGATGAATGGATAAAGAAAATACATGAACACACACACTATAGAATATTATACAGCAATAAAAGAAGAAACTTCTGCCACTTGCAACAACATGGATGAACTTGAAAGGCATTATGCTTAGTGAAATAAACTAGACAGAGGGATACAAATATGTATGGTATAACTTATATGTGAAATCTAAAATAAGCTAACTCATAGAAACAGAGTAGAATGTTGGTTGCCAGGGGTTAAGAGGTGGCGGAAATGGAGAGAGGCTGGTAAAATGATACAAGCTTTCAGTAAAAAGAGGAATACGTTCTGGGGATCTAATTTACAGCATAGTTACTATAGTTAATAATACTACATTGTATACTGGAAATTTGCTAAGAATGTGGATCTTAACTGTTCTTACCACCACTCCCAAGAGTAAATATGTGAGGTGATGAATGTGTTAATTAACTTAATTGTGGTGCTCATTCAAAGTCGTGTCTGACTCTTTGCAACCTCATGAACTGTAGACCGTCAGACTACTCTGTCCATGGAATTCTCCAGGTAAGAATACTGGAGTGGATATCCATTCCCTTCTCCAGAGGATATTCCTGATCCAGGGATTGAACCTGGGTCTCGTGCATTACGGGCAGATTCTCTACCACTGAGCTACTAGGGAAGCCAGTATACATATATATATCTATATAATATTACATGTATTCCATATATATATATATATATATATATATATATATATACTTTTTGTTTGTCAGTTATACCTCAATAAATAGGGGAAAACTGAGAAGCTTGGGTTCAAGTTCATACCTGAAAAGCTGGATATTAAAATATTTAACAATAATCCAGATTCAGATTCNTACAGATATATATCTATATAATATTACATGTATTCCATATATATATATATATATATATATATATATATATATACTTTTTGTTTGTCAGTTATACCTCAATAAATAGGGGAAAACTGAGAAGCTTGGGTTCAAGTTCATACCTGAAAAGCTGGATATTAAAATATTTAACAATAATCCAGATTCAGATTCAAGGTTAGACTAGAAGGGTATTAATGGAAGAATAGTTAACAGACACATGCGTCACAGGAGGAGCACTGATAGTGGAACAGGTAACAGGTGTCCAGGTTCAGTATCAGCCCAGAGAGAATTTGAAAGTGAAAGCATTCATTCTAGGTCCCGAGTTGAGAAGAACATTAATAATAGAACTGGTAACAGAGGTTCATGATTTTAGATCTAAGCCAAATGGGCACTGATTTTGAAAGAATTCACAGACCAAAATTTGAAGTCAGACCAGAATAAAATTGATAGAGGTGGATAAATCAGAGGCTTGGGATTTGAGATCTAGACCAGAAGGTAATTTGTGGTGGAGGGGTTAACAGGGGTCTGGGATTAAGGTCAAGCCACAGAGACCTTGATAGTAGAATAGTTTAAAATATACTTGAGTTTGAGGTCTGTCCAAAGGGGCATTCATGTTGGAAGAGGTAATAGAGGCTCTGGGTTTGAAGCTACAGCTGAGGGACACTAATGGAGACATAGTTAACAGAAATCCACTTTCAAGGTCAGACTCAAGGGGCATTAATGGTGGTAAAGTGACCTGGCTTCAAGGTCACAGCAGATGGATATTCACAGTGGAGAAGTTGACAGAGATCTTTTTCAATTTCAAAGCAGAGAGGCATTGATGAAGGAATTGACAGAAGCCAAGGATTTGAGACCTAGACCCAAGGGTGATTATTGTTTGTATTATACTAATTGTTAAAGAGTTAATTACTATAGTTTCAAGGTACAGGTGGAATAGTTTAGAGAGGCTGACTTTGAAATCAGTCTAGAATATCAGAGATACTGGAAAACTTAATAGAGGCATTGATCAAAGACAAGATAATAGAACCAAAGACAAGTTCTAAAAAAGAAGGAAATTGATGGTAGTCACGTTAACAGAGACCCAAATTGGAGGTCAGTTTAGGGGGACAGTGATGATAGAAGAGTTGTCTGATGTTTGGGATTTGGTATCCAAATCAAAATGAAATTGATGTTGGAATAGTTAACACAGGGCCAGATACAAGTTTAGAGCAGAGGGATATCAATAGTGGCATTGTTAATAACAGTCTGGATTCAAGATTTACATCAAAATAGCATTTATGATGGAATAGTTCATAAAGGGCTGGAATTGACATGAGATCATAAAGCTATTAATGGCAGAATATTTAACAGAGACCTGGGTTCAAAGAGTGGGACATGACTAAGTGAACTAAACTGACCGACTGGGTTTAATGTTAGACCAGAAAAGTGTTGGTGAAAGTGTTTACTAAGGTACAGTTGAGATGTCAGATTATGGTGAAATAGATAAGAATGTGTCAGGTTTATGGTCAGGAATACGAAACAGGTGATGGTGGAATAGTTTGTAGAAATCCAGATTCATGGTTAAAGCAAAGGGATTTGGTTGATGGCTCTTCAATGTGGCAGAGCCTATCCCCACCTGTCACTCTTGGTCCAAACATCACCACCTGCAGTCCTCCTATTGGCTTCAATGCTTGTACCACTTCTCCCAGGCTTGGGGTCACTGCCTCATACTGGGGCTATATGTTGGCAAAGTCAGCCCCTGCCCATCACTCACAACCCAAGAGTCACTGCTGTCTAGGCTTTTCATTGACCCTTTAATGGTTTCAGGGTGTGCTCCCAGGCTGTCACTCATAGCCTTAGCATTACAATTTCCATTGAGTCTTCAATCCGGTAGAACTTGACCTGGCCTGTCACTCACAGACCCAGCATTACCACCTTCCATGTCTCTTATTGGTCCTTAGACCCAGTATCACCTTCCCTGCAACCTCCCACTGGGCTTCAGTAGGATAAAACCTGCTTCTGCCTATCACTCACAGCCCTCCAGAATTTCTACTGTTCCTTCAGTGCTGGCAGGGCCCACCTCATCTGACCATTAAACCCCAGCACTGCAATCCTTCAGATCTACCACAGATTCTTTACTGCTGATAGAGCCAACCCTTGCTTATCACTTGCAGCCCCAGGGTCAGCACCCTCCAGGACTCCCATTGACCCTTTTATTTGGGCAGGATCCACCCTAGCCTGTCATTTGCAGCACCAGTGTTACCACTTTTCAGGCCTATCATTGGCTTTTGTTGTTGTTGTTGTTGCTGTTCTGGGTCTTTATTGCTGCCCAGCCTTTTCTCTAGCTGTGGCGAGTGGTGGGTACATGGACTCCTCATTGCGATGGCTTCTCTTATTGTGGAGCTCTAGGGTGTGTGGGCTCAGTAGTTGCATTTCCCGGACTCTACAGCACAGGCTCAATAGTAGTGGCCCTCAGGCTAATTTGCTCCATGGCATGTAGGATCTTCCCGGACCAGGGATGAAACCTGTGTCTCCTGCACTGGCAGGCAGATTCTTTACCACTGAGTCACCAGGGAAGCCTTCACTGGCTTTTCAGTGTGACAGAGCCCATTCCAAGCTGTCATTCACAGTGCTAGTGTCACATTCTCACTGCCTTCTGAGCCTCCCATTGCCCCTTCAGTAGGGCAGAGTCAACTCCTGCTTGCCACTTGTAGCCCAAGCATAATTGTCTTCCAGGCCTTCCATTGTCTTCCCAGTGTCTATCCTTGCCTGTCACTTTCAGCCACTGGCCCCTCAAATGGGTACAGTTCACCTCTGCCTGTCAATCACAGTACTAATATCCTCTCAGCCTCCCATTGGCTCCTCTGAGATCTGCCAAGGCCAATCTTTGCCTATCATTTACAATCTTTCTGGGCTTTCCTTGTGGCTCAGCTGGTAAAGAATCTGCCTGCAATGCGGGAGACCTGAGTTCCATCTCTGGGTTGGGAAAATCCCCTAGAGAAGGGAAAGGCTACCCACTCCAGTATTCTGGCCTGGAGAATTTCATGGGCTGTATAGTTCATGGGGTTGCAAAGAGTCGGACACGACTGAGCAACTTTCACTTTCACTTTACAATCTTTCTGCCCCTGGAATCCCAAAGTCTCTGACAGAGTTAACAAAAGTCAGAATAGATTCAAGATACAGATTCGAGAGCACATTTGATCAATACTGATGGTGGAAAAGGGACTCATAATTTGAAACCCATACTTTAATTACAAAAGAATTAACATAGTCACAGTTTTATGATCCATAGCAGAGTCACTGATTGTGAAATGGTTGTATGAGATCTACCTTTGATACTCAGGCAAGAGGAACACTGCTGATAGAAGGGTTAAGAGAAACCTGGACACTCTGAATAGTCAGGAGGGGTAGTTATAGGGGGAATATTAGCAATACCAAAGATGCAGTTTAGACCTCAGGGATGTTGATTGTAGAAGTAGTAACAGATTCATGAGTCTAAGAAACAGAGAAGCATTGGTGGTGGAAGAATTAATAGCTAATTTGATTTAAGATCTAGATCAGATGGGCATTGGTATTGGAAAAATTAGTAGGAACATTATTTCTCTGTCACATGTAGTAAGTTTTAAATGACCACAATCCTTTTCATTTTCTCCCATTCTTACACTGGGTTGACCTGGTTATTTACTTTGACTAGTACAATGTCGGAGAAGGCACTGGCGACCCACTCCAGTACTCTTGCCTGGAAACTCCCATGGACGGAGGAGCCTAGTAGGCTGCAGTCCATGGGGTTGCGAAGAGTTAGACGTGACTGAGCGACTTCATTTTCACTTTTCACTTTCATGCATTGAAGAAGGAAATGGCAACCCACTCCAGTGCTCTTGCCTAGAGAATCTCAGGGATGGGGGAGCCTGGTGGGCTGCCGTCTATGGGGTCGCACAGAGTCGGACACGACTGAAGCAACTTAGCAGCAGCAGCAGCAGCAGCCTGATGATTTGGTGAACTTTCAATCTAACTTTTCCATGCCATCTCCAACTCTTCTGTTTTCTTCACTCAACCGTTCTGCCTTTTTAGACCACTGCCCTCACTCCACAAGTCAGACATGACTAAGTTCCAGGCAAGCTGTTATTTGCTCCTCTCCCTGCGACCTGTTAGGACACTTAGAGGTAAGGAACCAATAGTGATTAAGAACACAGACTTTGGAGCCAAAGTGTCCTTTATAGCTTTCTAAGTTTAGGCAAGTCTCCAACTTCTCTGTGCCTTAGTTTCCCCATCTGTAAAATGGGGATGATGAAGAGAATGGTAATAACAATACCTACACCATTATGGTTGCTGTGAAAATCAATTGAGTGTTTAAACAATACCTGGCACACATATAATAAGCCTTATGTTTTTAGTATATTATTATTAGGACTAGAAAAGTGGGGCAAAAACCAAAGCAAAATTGAAATGTATATATGTGGATCATAGGATCTTTCATAATTATGTTGAGCTAGTTATTTTCTGAGCTACTTGGAAGCCATGACATAAAGGGGTGGAAAAACACTTGCTTTATTTATCTCAACCATATAGAGAAAGTGAGCCACTTCTCAGAAGCAAAGATTTCCTGGCATTGAGGTTTGAAGACATTTTTCTGATAGTTCAGACTCTGCAATCTTGTCATAAATGCAGGGATAACATTGCTCTATGTGTGACTTAAAATGTCTTCATGTCAGTCAAAGGTATCCTGCTGGGGCAAAACTAAAGAGATGCAACTCTTCAGGAAACCAAAGGCCTTCCAGCACAAGGGGCTCTCTTATGTTTTGGCTCAATTCAGGGAGCACACCTTGATGGTCAGGAAGCAACAGTAAACCCCATGATATAAAATTAGAGATCTAGAGATAACCACTAAAGGAATAACAACTCTTGCCTGGAAAATCCAATGGACGGAGTAGCCTAATGGGCTGCAGTCCATGGGGTCGCTAACAGTCGAACAGACTGAGCAACTTCACTTTCACTTTTCTCTTTCATGCATTGGAGAAGGAAATGGCAACCCACTCCAGTATTCTTGCCTGGAGAATCCCAGGGATGGGGGAGCCTAGTGGGCTGCCGTCTATGGGGTCACACAGAGTCGGACACGACTGAAGTGACTTAGCAGCAGCAACTATAAATGTAAATAAATATAAGGGATACATGATCAGAACAATGTGAAGGAAACACTAGGGCATCAAATCCAGTTTTCAAAAGTAACAACAATTGATAATGCCCGTATTTCTTATTTAGTTGCGTTCAGTATTAGTTGCAGCACTTGCAGTCTTTGATCTTCCCTTGTGGCATGTGGGATCTTTTCATTTGCCGCATGTGGCATCGAATTTCCTCATCAGGGATTGAACCCAGGCCCCCCGCATTGGGAGTGTAGAATCATAGCCACTGGACCACCAGGGAAGTCCCAGTGCTAGTATATCTGCCCTGACCTATTCTGTGGTCAAGATTTTGGCTTTTTCTGTGTGTGGACCCTCCCCCTTTCTGAATTTGATCATGCAATCTTCCCAGAAATACTATGAGCTACCTGCTAGGGTTTTAGATCTGCTTTTTACTTAAATTCACCAGAGTTTACCTATGCTTCATTTGATAAATAAGTATCTCATTCAGAAATTGGTATCCAGGGTGATGGTACCTTTTATTGGACCCTCAAGGAAATGTGAAATTTGGTTATCTAGGCTGGATGAGGCTGAAAGCAGGAGAAATCTAGGTGGCATTAAGGAAGGGGGCTCTGGCATTTCTCAGCATGCAGTGCAGATAGCTGCCTTAATGATCATCTGTGCTTATCTTGAATGAAGTCAGCACTGAAAACAAGGCTTTGGGTAGTTGAATATCCACTGCAACCAAAGAGTACAAAGAATGTGAGAGACTGTTTCCTCATGGGCGTGGCTGCTTCCAAGGGGCTGGCCAGCATAAAGGGAAAGAATAGGGCTGGCCATCATAAAGGGAAAGAATGGCAAGTTCAAATGCCTAAATTCTCTGCTCAAAATGGACTGTAAAAATAATTATTACCTTGTGCAGCTGTTGAATTCCTGGTCTAAATTTCCAGTTTGTCATTTGAAACTTTGGCTATAGATCATGAAAGAAGGAGTTGGGGGCTGAGAGTTAGAATGGTATTATGTGAGAGAATGTGAATGCTTCAAAATCCCAATTCCTACTGAGCTTCATGTGCAAGCTGAAACCAATTCCGTTTTCCCCTGAAGATTCTGTATTTGCCTTAATTAAACATCCTATAGTTACTTCAACCAGGAGTGATACTTTTTAAGGGAAGCCAATTTTTATACCTCCCTACTCCACTCTTCTACCTCCAGACTTAGAACTGTTTTGTGTACCACTTTATGTACCTTACAAACATTAATTCATTTTATTCTCTCAACAACCTCAGGAGATAGTTACTACCACTACCATCCTCGTTTTGCAGATGAGGAAACAAAGGCACAAAGAAATTAAGTGCCTTACACAAGGCAACCCAGCTAGTAAGTGGTAGAGATGGTATCTGAACCCAGGAGAACCTATATTCTTAATCACTACATTATCTTCCAGCCCCACCCCAAGTGATCTCATGTCCCCTAATTAGAGCTTTGAATATATGGAGGGAGTGATTGAATAGGGGCACCTTCAGGCCCTGGAAAAATGAAGAAAGCCAGACATCAGAGGTTGCTTGAATTGTTTATAGATATCATCCTTTATTATATCCACAGAAGAAAAAACAGAAAAGGAAAATAAAATCTCCATTCCTGGGAAGCTGACTCATGAATTAACTTTTTTGTTAGGTTTTGCATTCATATGACATCCCCTGAGCCATTCAGATAAATCATGGCCATAACAGTGTTGGTTCCAAGAATCCCTGGGAAATGAAGGGAGAGAGGGAGGATGAAGTGGACAGGCTAATGGGGTGACAGCAGCACTATCCCAGCTACCCAGGGTCCAAGCCATCCCCATGAACGTACCAAGCACTCATGCCATTCTCTGAGGACACTATCTTCTTGGCACACATAATGTCATCCAGAATATGGCGGTTGAGCAGTTCTAAAGGGAAGAGGTGACAGAGTGATCTGGGGTACTAGGAACAGGGTGACAGTATATGAAGGGATCAGGGGTTCTAGGTTTCTTGGTACCTGAATATCTTCAACCACTATATTGCCTGATTCTAGATGACCTTGATTTACTTATCAGCCTGTTATGAATTACATCAACTACCATGTTGACTGGTTCTATAGAACCTCAACCCATTGACTGATCCTAGGTGATTTTGACTGTCATGTTGGCTGGTTATATATGACCTCAACCACCATATTGACTGGTCCTGGGTAACCTCAGACTCCATGTTGGCCAATTCTGTATGATTTCAACTGTCTGTAATTTTGTGTGGTTATGAATGATCTCAACTGCAGTGGATGTTGGCTTGTTGGGAAACCACTCAACTGCAAGGTTGGCCAGTCCTGGGGACTTCAAACACTATGTTGTCAGGTCCTGGATAACCTCAACACCCATTCTTACTGGCTACAAGTGACCTCAGTCTCCATGTTGAGTAGTCCTGTTCAACTGCAGCTACCATGGTGCCTGGTCCTAAATGATCTCAACTGCTATGGTGGCTGGACGAGGATGACCTTAACTGTAATTCTGACTAGTTAATGATCTCAATCACCATGTTGACTAGTCCTGGATGACCTCAACCTTCAAGTGGACAAGTCCTGGGTGACCTCTTCTGTCACTGTGGCAGGACTTGGACAGCTTCAACCTCCATTTGGGCTGGTCCCAGATAACCTCAGTCTCCATTTTGGCCAACCCTGAACTTCTACTGCTATTCAGTTTTGTCCTTAACAAAACAACACTCTTATCTGGAAAATTCTCTCCTTTCTGCACAGAGATACCTTGTTTCTGTTCCTACAGACAGATAGCAGCTTCTTCCCTCCAAGCCTGGACAACCCCAATCCCAAATCAAGACAGTTTCCCCCCGCTGATTCCTAGTTCTAGAAAATGGCAGCCTCCATTCTAGGTGAGGGTTGGGAGCGCTGAGTCCTCCTGACCTAGACAGCACATCAAGGCAGTCTGGGTAAGGATACAGGCTGGTTGGTATCTACAATAGTCCAGGCAACTCTGCTCCTTTCCCTATAATTCTTCTGCTTGTTACTCAAGATTATGGCTTAGACAGTCTTGCCCTCTGCATGTTGGGGAGTGGCGCCAGGCCTCACCATGACAATCCATGTGGCAGAGGTTCTCGGTGGGTGTAACACCATTGTAACACCACCAGGCAGAATTCAGCTGAAAAATGCCATATTCACTGCTGCCATCGGGATTGTGGGTCACGAAGGAAGTGTCAAAGCCACTCTCGTAGTGTGCCATGCACAGCCCTGGAGCAGGGAGGGAAAAGGTAGCAGAGAGGCATGAGTCCTGGGAAGAGGGAAGAGGGTAGGAGGAAGGAGTGGGGCAGGCATGGTTTTCCTCTCAGTTGTGGGGGTGATGATCTTGGTTTGGTGGTGGTGTTGATGTTGGTGATTCTGGAAAGGTGTCAGTAATGGTGGTGGTGATGGCATTCATGGTGATTTAAGCAGTGGTGACATTGATGGTAATGATGGTGGTGTTAGTAGAGATGAGGGTAAATGGTTGGGAAGGCAATGATGATGAAACTAGAGTTAGTTAAATTACTCATAACAGTCAGAGGGTGACCAAGAGGATCATTCCCTAGCCTGGGGAGATAACAGATGGCAAAGGGGTGGGGTCTGGGTCTGAGTATGGTGGGCAGCTCACTGCATGGGTGGGATTTGGGGCAACTGGGGTCTCACAGTCTCTGATGGTATAGCCGTTGAAGCCATTGAGGCCTGCCGCTTCCAGCTTCTTTGCCAGGTCACAGCGTTCGTAGATCTTGGCCTCCACATTGGCAGCCATCAGGATCACCACAATAGTGCCTGAGACCTGCATTATGACAGCCACAAGTCTTCCTAACTTACTCCCCTGCTCCAGACTCACCCTGCAGTGTGCAGAACTAGGGGTTACTGGAACTCTGGGCTTTATGAGCAGAGCTAGGTAATAGATTTTAGAACACAGAGGCCAGAGGAAGGTTTGGGCATCTCACCATCTTCCCCTGTGCCAGCTCTCTTAAAGACACACACAAAGGAAAAAAGAAAGATACTGATATATGCACAGAGGTGGAAGGAGACAGGGACAGAGAGAAATCCAGAAAGGGATGCAGGGAGAGAGGGGCTTGGAACACCCAAGAGACTGACGACACAAGTGCTAGACCTCACACTCAGCACATATTCCCTGATGTTCCTTAATGCTGTCCCACTCTACTCCCATTAATCATGCTCTACCACTTGGTCACCTCCATTTCCTCCACTCCGCTGAGTAGCCAGCTCTAGTCACTACACCATGCCTACTACTACCTCAGATTCCTCATGCCCTATAAAATATGACTACTATGCCCTCACCCTCTGTTCCACATTACCTCCCTTTACTCATTCTCAGCACCTCCTTCACCTCTCTTCACTTAATGTGCTCTGTTCCACCCTCATTTACTGGAATCTGCCCTACATTACACCCGTTTAATAAGACTCTGCCCCACATTATATATTACATATACATGCTCAATCTACTGCTTTTTCACCCCTATTCTCATTCAACCTTTTATTCCCTTGTCCCCTTACACTGTCTTGTATCCACTTATATTCATTCACGCTGGGCCTGGTGTTACTGTAATTCTGTAACCCTCTACTTGCTATAACCCAAGCTCTCTCACATCCTTTCCTTCTCCACCTCCTTTCACTCCCACTCAGACTCTCATTTCCTACTTTAACCTTCACTGCCTGACACTGCATCAAATGACTCCCATCCACTCTCATGTGGCCTATCCTTCAGCTTTATTCATTGACTCTGGGTCTCATTCCCTCCTCATTCACTCTCTTTCTGCCCCTTCTTTACTTCTATTCTCCCAAGGGCTGCCCCCATATTACCTGCATTTCCTGGAAATGTATTACTCTCAAACACTAGCCCAGGTTATCCACACATACTCACTCTATGCTTGATCCCCTCTGTTCTTTCTCATTTTTCACTGCCTCTATCTTCATTGCCTCCATTTACTTGCATGCTGCCTCTCATTATCTTATTCATTTAAAGTCCCTCCCAATGTAACCCCTGTTTCCACTCCTCACTCTTGTTCTGCTCCTGATTCATGTTGAGTTGCTCCCACTTCATCCCATAGTACCCTCATTGAGTCACACTCTGTCTCAGATTTACCACTTTTTACTCACACTGGGCCTCATTTCCCCCACTTTACTCACCTTGGGCCAGTGACCTTCACCCGCTCTCCTTTTGCTGTATAATAGCCAGTTCTTCACCTTCTTCTGCTCTTTAATTCCATCCTCTATCACTCTGACCATTTTCACCTCCATTCACATACATGCTTCAGCTCATTCACCTAGGCTGATTCTCACTGGGATCCCTACCCATTACTGGAATGCTACCCTGCATTATCCCAATCTAATCCCAGTCAGTCCAATCTAATCCAATATGCCAGCAAATTTGGAAAACTCAGCAGTGGCCACAGGATTGGAAAAGGTCAGTTTTCATTCCAATCCCAAAGAAAGGCAATGCCAAAAAATGCTCAAACTACTGCACAATTGCACTCATCTCATACGCTAGTAAAGTAATGCTCAAAATTCTCCAAGCCAAACTTCAACAATACATGAATCTTGAACTTCCAGATGTTCAAGCTGGTTTTAGAAAAGGCATAGGAACCAGAGATCAAATTGCCAACATCTGCTGGATCATCGAAAAAGCAAGAGAGTTCTAGAAAAACATTTATTTCTGCTTTATTGACTATGCCAAAGCCGTTGACTGTGTGGATCACAATAAACTGTGGAAAATTCTGAAAGAGATGGGAATACCAGATCACCTGACCTGCCACTTGAGAAATCTGTATGCAGGTCAGGAAGCAACAGTTAGAACTGGACATGGAACAACAGACTGGTTCCAAATAGGAAAAGGAGTACGTCAAGGCTGTATATTGTCACCCTGCTTATTTAACTTATATGCAGAGTACATCATGAGAAACGCTGGACTGGAAGAAACACAAGCTGGAATCAAGATTGCCGGGAGAAATATCAATAACCTCAGATATGCAGATGACACCACCCTTATGGCAGAAAGTGAAGAGGAACTAAAAAGCCTCTTGATGAAAGTGAAAGAGGAGAGTGAAAAAGTTGGCTTAAAGCTCAACATTCAGAAAACAAAGATCATGGCATCTGGTCCCATCACTTCATGGCAAATAGATGGGGAAACAGTGTCAGACTTTATTTTTTGGGGCTCCAAAATCACTGGAGACGGTGATTGCAGGCATGCAATTAAAAGACGCTTACTCCTTGGAAGAAAAGTTATGACCAACCTGGATAGCATATTCAAAAGCAGAGACGTTAGTTTGCCAACAAAGGTCCATCTAGTCAAGGCTATGGTTTTTCCAGTAGTCATGTATGGATGTGAGAGTTGGACTATAAAGGAAGCTGAGTGCCAAAGAATTGATGTTTTTGAACTGTGGTATTGGAGAAGACTCTTGAGAGTCCCTTAGACTGCAAGGAGATCCAATCAGTCCATCCTAAAGGAGATCAGTCCTGGGTGTTCATTGGAAGGACTGATGTTGAAGCTGAAACTTCAATACTTTGCCCACCTGATGCAAAGAGCTGACTCATTCGAAAAGACCCTGATGCTGGGAAAGATTGAGGGCAGGAGGAGAAGGGGACGACAGGATGAGATGGTTGGATGGCATCACCGATTCAATGGACATGAGTTTGGGTAAACTCTGGGAGTTGGTGATGGAAAAGGAGGCCTGGCGTGCTACGCTCCACGGGGTTGCAAAGAGTTGAACACGACTGAGCGACTGAACTGAACTGAATCCCAGTCTGCCTCTCATTCACCTCTGGCCAGTTTCCTTCCTCATAGTATCTTCACTCAAACAAAGTCGACCCAATTCACTTATTTACATTCTACCACATATTCATTTCCATTTCATTTATTCTCTCCCTTGTGCACCCCATTCTTCCTTCTGTGCCTCACATGACTTTCATTCTCTGCTACTTTCCCCCTAAATTAGCCTCTTTTTACTCATACTGTGCCCCATAGACCATCATTCATGTACACTTCAATCCTTGGTACTCATATCAACTTGCACGCTCTTGCTTTATCAACCCCATTCACATTCACCACCTTTCATTGCCCCACTCACTCACAGTCCCCTTCCACTTTTACTTTTTGTCCCTTAGATGGTACCTCATTTTCCCATCAATTACTCAGTATCATCCATAAATTGATTCAAATTGATTCAAAATTGAATGCATAGTCATTCCCTCATGTCCCACACTACCCACATTCACTCCACTCTACTGCTCATTCATCTCCCTGCCATCATCCTTTGTCTCTCCTCACCCTTTCATTCCCAATTTGTCCTTCATCATTATTTACCCCTCCTGCCCCCACAGGTCCCATGTGTCTCTGTTTAGTGACACATCTGTCGAGACAGAAAAATCTGATATATTGTTCAGGATTCAGTTTGGCTGCACATACAAACACCACTCTAAACACCAATGGATGGAACAGGATGGAAAGTGATCATTCTCTTGGAGGCAGGAAGTTTAGGGCTAGAGTGGCAGCTCCAAGATCACCAAAGAGCTGGCTGCTCCTGTGCTGTACCTCTGCCAAACTCACCTGCTACCTCGTGGTCCAAAATGACCACTCACAATAGCAATGGTTTTGAGAAAATGTATCTTAAGAGCAATTGTAATGACTCACCAGTGAGGTGGGGCGGGGGCTTTGAGTGAGAGTGTCACATGGTGCAGATTCTGTGGTGGGACCAGCTAGCTGTCATATTTCCACACTCCTTCACCTAGCTATCTGATGCTTAGGCTACTGAATGAATTTGTACCCATAAGGACTGATGGTAGAGGATGCCTAGGACAGAGAGTGGGCATCCTAGCTCCACAGCAGAAAAATTAGTCTCACATAGTTTGTGGATATGCACTCTGAATCCTGGGACAGTTTCTGTAGGGCTGTATCACTAGTTCAGGGACATTTTTGGATCTGGCAGTCACCATACTCCAAGACCCACCAACTCTGTAGGATTTTCCTCTCTATGTAGGGCTGTGTGTATGTATGTATAAGTACAAGATGGTAGAGACATTATGTTTACAGGCTGGAAGAGGCCAGAATAACATGGGCCCTAAAGGTCCAGATCCTCCTATTTTCCACCTTCTGATGCATTCAGAGAGTTGACAAGTTTTGTATCTAGGAGGTGCAAATCCTTAAGAGTGCTTTCTCTGCTTTCTGTCTTTGTTTTGTCAGTTAGGAAGCTCCATATGTATTCCTAGCCAAAAAAAATTTGTTGCCTTGTTTTTCATGGTTCTGGTATAAGGACCCTCAGATATTTTCCAGAAGTTCTGTGGTATACCAAATAAACAAAGTATTATTGGCTAGAAATTAAAGATCTGATCTTGGGAACCTGTGTGACCTTGGGCAAGTTACTTAGTATCTCTGGGACTCAGTTTCCTCACCCGACAAGAGGGAGGACCACAGGATTGTTCACAGAAAATTGGGGAGTATCTGAGGCAGGTCAAATGTGCTTCACACAGTGCCTGGCACACAGGAGATACTGAGCTAGGTCCGAGCCTCCATTATCACTTACTGGGCCCATTGGCAGAAGCCTCCTCACTATTCTTCCTGTTTTCATCCTTGCCCTCTGAAATCTGTTATCCACAAAGCAGCCTGCGGGTCATCTTTTTATTTTTTCCTTCTTCTTAGTAAAAGTTTTATACAGACACATGTATAATTTTATCTTAATCATCAACATCATCATCATCACTTATATATTAGCACTTGCTATGTGCCAGGGATTGTTCTAAACTATTTACAATTAATAGTTCATTTGTCACCACAGTCCTGATGAGGAAATTAAGCCCAGAGGAGTTAAGTCCTGCCCTAGATTACATAGCTGTTTTTATCATTTTATTTGGTTGGTTGGTTGTGTTTTCTTCCCTGCTATATTCCCAATGTCTAGAACACTACCAGGCATACAGGAGGTGCTTAAGTAAATTACTGCGCAGCTCATATTCTAGTGGTGCAAGACAGGCAATTAAAAAAAAAAAGAGTCAAATATACATGTATTTAAAAAGTTAATATATAATGCTAAATTGCTTCAGACTGAACTTTAAAAAATCTGACCCCCCTCCGGTTAATGGCATCCCATTATGTCCAGAAGGAAATAGGAGCTCTGTCCCTGGGAGGGGAGGCCCTAGGGCATCTGCCACCCATTCACTTCTCCCTTGCCCACAATTCCTACATTCCCAACACACTGACATTGTTTCTGTTCCTCCAATATGCCAAACCAGTCCTACTTCAGGCAGGGCCTTTGCAACAGCCTCACCTTCCACCACAAAGCTTTTTGATTCAGATATTTGTGTGGCTGGCTCCTTTGATCAGCGTAACTGTAACCTCCGACAAAAGGAGATCATTCCTGCCCATCCTGAGAAAACAGCCTCCCAGCCACTACTTAACACATCCCCTTCATCCCGGTGTGTGTTTATGTACTAGGTCGCCGTTTATTTATTCTTCAGCAGCTTGTTTGGCTGCACACCGTCCTTCAAACGCTAGACTGTAAACTCCCAGTCTTGGCCACTGGATGGAGCCAGTGACTTTTCCTACTCACCCTTTGTGCACGCAGAACAATTCTGCCACGCATCCCGACTTCCTATTCAATTACACCTGCAAACCTGATGCTGCCCTCCAGGTTCAAGACATCAAATTCCCGCCTGCTAGCTTTTTCCTTAATTGGGCATTTCCCCTCCCGCAATAAGGAAACCGGTCTTTGGAGTCTTAGGAATGATGGCCTCTGTAGATCATAAACACCTGTTCTACCCTGCAGCCCTAGGAGGGAGAAGCTGTAGGCGCGGCCATCGCGTCAGAGCAGTGACGTCACCTGAGCGGCCATTTTCTTCTGCGCCTGCGCTGCGGCCCCATTGCGTTTACGTTCGGCCGGCGGGAGGGGGCCCCATGTTGACTATTGGCGGACGCGGGCTCAAAGGCCCCACTGAGCGTGCGCACACCCGGCTACTGCAGCCTTCTGAGCTGCGAAACCTGAGTTGGTCCCAAAGCGGAAGTGCTTCCCCGGCGCTAGTTCTCCTCTGCACCGAGCAGAAAATCTGTTGTCGAGAAAGAGGTTGAGGGAGCGAGTGGTAGGGATGATGCGCTGAGTGATGGGGAGTTCTGGGGAACGAATGAAGCGGGTTTGGGGGGTCATTGACGTGGGAGGTTGTGGGGTGAGTGATGGTGGACCAAGAGGTCAGCGAATGAGGGTTTATGGGCTTAGTTGTAGACCAAGTTATGGGGCTAGTCAGGGTTGAATGGGGTTTACTAAATGTTGACTTTTACACATTTTCTAGCACAGTGACCTGCACTAAGGGTTTATACGCATCCTCAAGCTTCTGCCTAGGCGCCCCCCTCTCTCCTGCCCATATCCCCTTTTCCGAGCCCCCTAGGTAGGGGCCTGTTTTGAATGCTCCAGTTGAAGTGAATCTGCACCCGAGGGCTTCCTTCTGACTCCTGGGCTAGACGGCCCCAGTGAGGTGAGGAGAAGCAAGAAGAGGCACCTGAGAGTACTCACCCAATAAAGGGCCTCGCCCAGAGTTTGGGGCTTGGGAAGGTTGGGCAGGGACTGGTGGTGTGGAGTCTGGGGGGATCTGGATTAAAACGCATAGGAATAATAATTTTAAAGTTCAATTTCTTTTTGAGATTTAAAAGTAGGTAACATTTGCATTGTAGATTGATTAGCAATGAGAGGAGAAGAAAATAAAAAGGAACTAATTTTATGCCCCTATATTTATATTGTAATTCTTAGTCATTTTTTAGTGTGTATAAGGTGTATGCATTTTTAAACATTTAACACATGGGTTCCTGCAGTTTCATAACTTAGCTTTTTTCATTTAGAAGTTATTGATTCAGCTTAAAAATTTATCGTATAACATTTAAAATACTTGTAATTTAGAAACGTACAGAAAAATAAACATAATAAGTCTATAGTTCCATACAAGATTATTTTAATAGCTACATAGAATTTAATCCCTTATTATGGATCATAAGTTTGGCATTGTTAAAAGTCAATGCTGAGATGAAGCTACTTAAGGAGAAATTGTGATCCATTATTTATTTCATTAAGGAAAATACCTAGAAATACAATTTCTGAGTCAGTACACAAGTATATATACAGAAGAAAACTTTTGTTTTCGCATGAAAAAAAGACTCAAGAATACAAGTGGTTGTTAAAACCACATGGTTTCCCAAACTTCCACAGAGCAGCCATGTGCCCAGCTGGTGTGAGGGGATTTCTAGGCAAATATTTCTGGGCACTGGAAGCCTGATGGAGTCTCTCATATGCTCTACACTTCTCCACTCTTCTAGCTCAGTCTTCACACATCTCTTGTTTTTTCCCAAGAAGAGGAGGGAATGGCCGAACCCCAGGTAAGGATGTTGTCTCTTCCTTTTATTTTATCATGGATGTGTTCAGCAATGTAGGAATCTCAAACATAAAATAGATTATTTATAAATAAGTGTTAATATCAGGGAAAAGGAGAGACAGCAAAGGCCAAATTAAAATGTAGACACATAACTTAGGGTGTAACAGACAGTTACACATTACAATATTAGTTGAGTTGCAAATTTCTCTTTGAGCCTCTGGCAGCCAGAGGAAATCTGGCTCAATTTACTCTTCCAAGAGAACACATCAAGTCCTAAGGGAAGTAAAAGTTTCCTGCAATTGCCTTTCAAGTAATTTATTTGCTGAATCTTCCTTTGGGTGGTGGAGTTGTCTTCAATCACAGAATAATCTGCATTTCTCTAATGGCCAGTGATATTGAGTATCTTTATATAGGCTTATTTACTTTTTGCATATCCTCTTTGGTGAAGTGTCTGATCAACTCTTCTGCCCATTTTTAAATTGGATTGTTTTTCTCATGATTGAATTTTGAGAGTTCTTTGTATATTCTGTGTACAGGTCCTTTGTCAGATACATGGTTTGTAAATATTTTCTCCAAGTGTGTGGCTTGTCTTTTAATCATGTTGTTCACAGAGCAAGAATTTTTAATTTTGAAAATGTCCACTTTATAAACTATTTCTTTTATGGGTTGTGCTTTTGGTGTTGTTGCAGGAAGGGGGGACCCTTTCCAGGGCCTGAAACTGGGCTCTTGTCTAAAACTCAGAAATGAATTGTCCAAGGAGACACATGTGCTGACAAAGAAAGAGATTTTACTGGGAAAGGGAACCCGGGTGGAGAGCAGTAGGGTAAGGGAACCTGGAGAACAGCTCTGCCATATGGCTTGCAGTCTCGGGTATTATGGTGATGGGATTTTATGGTTTCTGGGTTGTCTTTAGCCAATCATTCTGACTCAGAGTCCTTCCTGGTGATGCTTGCCTTGTTCAGCCAAGATGTATGCCAGAGAGAAGGATTCTGGGAGGTGGTTGGACATGTGGTGTCTCCTTTTGACCTTTCCCGAACTCTTCCAGTTGGTGGTGGCTTATTAGTTCTGTGTTCCTTAGCAGGACCTCCTGTCGTCAAATAGCTCATGCAGATANGCCAGAGAGAAGGATTCTGGGAGGTGGTTGGACATGTGGTGTCTCCTTTTGACCTTTCCCGAACTCTTCCAGTTGGTGGTGGCTTATTAGTTCTGTGTTCCTTAGCAGGACCTCCTGTCGTCAAATAGCTCATGCAGATAGTTACTATGGTGCCTGGCCAAGGTGGGTGGTTTCAGTCAGTGTGTTTCCCCTAACAGTGTCAGGTCTAAGAACTCTTTGCCTCAATTAAAATGGAAAAACTCTAGTCTTGTATCTCCTGTGTAGAGAAAAGCCCAGTTCTTTCTTACTGTGTCACTCCCATAAGTTTTCCTTTACTCTCACAAATAACACTTCTGATACTTCTGGTCACCAAATGTGTGGCAGTTTCCTCCCACAACAAGCAAATCTCTGTGACACCAGCTGGGTGTTCTACAACTTAATACTGACACTGTCCACCTGGAGATAGTGTCAGATCTTGTAGGTTAAGGGCTCAGTTCCACAAGACTGCCCCACCTCCCAACTTAAGATGCTGGTCAAAAGCCCAGTGCTTATCACCTGTGCTTCTGTACAACCAGCTATTGATCAGAGCTTCCAGTGACCCCCTCTTCGAGTTAGATTCATATGCTACAGTGGCTCACAGAACTCAGGGAAACATGTTTCCCAGTTTATTAAAGGATATATTAAAGTATACAGATGAACATGCAGATGGAAGAGATATGTAAAGGCAAAGTATCTGGGGAAGAGCTTCCACACCTTCTCTAGGTCCAGGTGTGCCACTCTCCTAGCACCTCCATGTGTTTACAATTCAGAAGCTCTCTGAATCCAGTCCTTTTGGATTTTTATGCAGACAGGGAAGCCTGGCATGCTGCAGTCCATGGAGTGGTAAAGAATTGGACACAACTGAGCAACTGAACTGAACTCTTTACATGGGCATGATTGGTTAACTCATTGGCCATTGGCTTTGTTGTTGTTATTTATTTAGCAATTAACTTTTGATTTAACCTCCAGTCCCTCTCCCCATTCCCAAGGTTGGGAGGTGGGAGTAAACTTCCAGTCCTTTAATCATGTGGCTAGCCACCAGCTCCCCCTCCTTAGGTGGAGTCCTAAAGTCATCTCATTAATATACCAAAAGACACTTTTATTGCTTTCCTTGCTTGAGATACTCCAAGGGTTTCAGGAGCTCTTTCTGCCAGAATTTGGGAGCTAAGACCAAAAATTAAAATCTTATTATGAGTCACAATATCACATTAGGTCATGAAGATTTTCTCCTATAATGTTTATAATTTTAGGTTTACTCAAGATTTAGGCTCAAGATCCATTTTGTGTTAATTTTTATGTAAGGTGTAAGGATTAGGTCATGGTTCATAATTTTGCAAATGGATTTCTATTTGTTCTAACCTCCATTTGTTGAAAGGACCATCTTTTCTCCATTGAATTGATTTTATGGTTTTGTCAAAAATCAGTTGGCCATATTTGTGGGATCTGTCTCTGGACTGTCTTCTGTTCTATTGATCTGTGTATCTAATCCTCCGCTAGTACCACACTGTCTTCATTACTGCAGCTTTATGATAGGTCTTGAAATCAAGTAGTATGATTTCTCCAACTTTATTCTACCTTTTCAACGTTTTTTGGCTATTCTTGTGCCTCTTGTTTACATGTCTAAAAATGGGATTCTGATAGGAATTGAGTTAAACCTATAGATCAGTTTGGGGAGACTTGACGTTTTTATTATGTTGTGTCTTCCAGTCCATGAACACAGTATTTCTTTACCTCTCCATTTATTTATTTAGATCTTCATTTACTGACTCCATCAACATTTTATAATTTTCAACATACAGATTCTGTATATGTGTATCAGTCTGCTCAGGCTGTCAGAATGCCACAGACTTGGTGGCTTAAACAACAGAAATTTATTTTTTCACAGTTCTGGAGGCTAGAAGTCCCAGATCAGAGTTGGTTTTGGTGAAGACATTCTTCCTGGCTTATAGCCAGCTGCCTTCTCACTGTCCTCACATAGTCTTTCCTTTGTGCATCTGCAGAGTGAGAGGAAGCTCTGGTGTTTCTTCCTATTTTTAGGACACCAATCCTGTTGGATCAGGTCCCACTCTTATGACCTCATTTAACCTTAATTACCTTCTTAAAGACCCTGTCTCCAAATACAGTCACACTGGGGGTTTGGGCATTCAGCTTAAGAATTTTAGGGGGGCACAGTTCATTCCACAACAATATGGCATGCTTCATTTTTTAAGCCACTGTAAATGGTTTTGTTTTTAAAAGTTCAGTTTCAAGTATTCATTGCCAGTATATAGAAATATGATTGATTTTTTTGTTTGTTGACCTTTGCTATGGTCTGGATGTTTGTGTGCCCCCAAACTTCACATGTTGGAATCCTAATGCCCAAGGTCAGTGATGGTGTTAGGAGGTGGGGCTTCCTCTTCTTTATTTATATCATTAATACAGATTTTTAATTTTTATGGATTTTAACTTTTTCAGTAGATTATAATCTGTTATAATTGTCATTACTTATTTTGCTGCTCACTTGCCCCTGAGTTATCCAGGGGGATCCCCTAGCTGGCTTTTGTGTCCTTTTGTCACATTCTGATACTTTTCTGAGCACTACCTTAGTGCCGACATAATAAGATGTTCCAGCTTCCATCTTTTACTTTTCCTACCCCAGGCCTAGAATCAGCCATTTCTCCAAGCAGCACTGGTTCCTGTTAGTAAATAATTATATATAGAAATCAAAATCTGGATGGTAGGTGTGCTCATTGCTGTTGGGGCATCATTACTTCTAGGTCTTTCAGGTATGTATGTACACACACATACATACATGCATAACTTGAATTTATGCACTATCCCAGGAATCTTCCTAGACCTCTCTTACTCCATATTTGCATCTCCCTTCAACAGTGAGAGCACTGGCTCCTAGCATCAATATATTGATTCATTTTCTCAGTCTTACAATATACAGAAGATAGGCTCAGAATTCCTACAAACCTGTGAAAAATCAACTGATTGAGTACAATACACGAATTGTTTGCATGCCTTTTATACTGAGGATATGTAATCAAAGTACCCTGTTTAGAAGTTACATGAATTAATTTTTCCTTTTGATTTTTTCCTACATAATGTGGTTATGTTATTTATTTGGTATACAGTTAGCTTCGTTTTTTCTGTTTGTATTCCATTTTGATTTTATTTCTTTCCATCTTTGTTGATTTAACTTTATCCTTATCTTTATACTATATATAAAATGTTAATATGATTTGAAGACAGAAATATATACACAGAATTGTCACCTCTTCCTGTACCTAATACCTAATTCTCATTCTACCTTGGAGATAACCAGTCTTCTTAGTTTCTGATTTATGCTTATAACGTTTCTTTTTAAAAGAAGCAGATAAAGGTATATTTTAAAAATTTCCCCTTTCAGTTCAGTTCAGTCCCTCAGTTGGGTCTGACTCTTTGCGACCCCATGGACTGCAGCATGTCAGGCTTCCCTGTCCATCACCAACTCCTGGAGCTTACTCAGACTCATGTCCATCGAGTCAGTGATGCCATCCAACCATCTCATTCTCTGTCGTCCCCTTCTCCTCCCACCTGCATTCTTTCCCAGCATCAGGGTTTTTTAGTGAGTCAGTTCTTTGCATAAGGTGGCCAAAGTATTGGAGTTTCAGCTTCAGCATCAGTCCTTCTAGGGAACATTCAGGATTGATTTCCTTTAGGATGGACTGGTTGGATCTCCTTGCAGTTCAAGGGACTCTGAAGAATCTTCTCCAACACCACAGTTCAAAAAAGCCTCAATTCTTAGGCGCTCAGCTTTCTTGATAGTCCAACTCTAACATCCATACATGACTACTGGAAAAACCATAGCCTTGACTAGATGGAGCTTTGTTGGCAAAGTAATGTCTCTGCTTTTTAATATGCTGTCTAGGTTGATCATAGCTTTTCTTCCAAGGAGCAAGTTATCTTTTAATTTCATGGCTGCAGTCACCATCTGCAGTGAATTTGGAGCCTGCCCCCCAACTCCCGCAAATAGTCTGTCACTGTTTCCATTGTTTCCCCATCTGTTTGCCATGAAGTGATTGGACCAGATGCCATGATCTTAGTTTTCTGAATGTTGAGTTGTAAGCCAACTTTTTCACTCTCCTCTTTCACTTTCATCAAGAGGTTCTTCAGTTCTTCACTTTCTGCTATAAGGGTGGTGTCATCCGCATATATGAGGTTATTGATATTTCTTGCAGCAATCTTGATTCCAGCTTGTGCTTCATCCAACCTGGCATTTTGCATGATGTACTCATGTGATGATTTCCCCTTTCATATTACTCAAGAAGGTAGTATACTTTATTTAGACTCTTTTGCACTTTGCTTTTTTCCCTTAACAATATATCCTGAAAGTTGCTCCATATATGCTTACAAATATTGTCCTCATTCATTTTAATTGAGATATGATTGACATATACATTAGTTTCAGATGTACAACATAATGATTCAATACTTGTGTATATTCCAAAATGATCACCACAGTAAGTCTAGGTAACAGTCATCACCATGGTTACTCATTTTTTTTCTTATGATGAAAACTTTCAAGATTTCTTCTGTTAGCAACTTTTAAATATACAGTACAGTATTATTAACTGTAGTCATCATGTTGTGCATTACATCCCCAGGACTTACTTACAGATATTTTATAACTGGAAGTTTGTACCTTTTGACCACTTTTACCAATTTTGTCTATCCCCACCCATCACCACCTGCGTCTTGCAACTACCAATCTGTTTTTTGTGTCTATGAGGGTTCTTTTGTTGGTTGGATTCCACATACAAGTGAAATCATATGGTATTAACTTTCTTTGACTTATTTCACTTAGTGTAATGCCCTAAAGATCCATCTATGTTGTCACAAATGGCAAGAGCTCCTTCTTTTTTATGGCTGAATAACATTCTACTTGTGTATGTATGTCTATCACATTTTCCTGTATCCATTCATCCTTCAGTGGACACTCAGGTATAAGTCCATGTCTTGGTTATTGTAAATAATGCTGCTGTGAACATGGAGGTACATACATCTTCTCCAGTCAGCGTTTTTGTTTCCTTTGAATAAATAGCCAGGAAAGGAATGGATGGATCATATGATAATTCTATTTTTAATTTTTTGAGGGACCCCCATACTATTTTACATAATGGCTGCACCAATTTACATTCTCACTAACACTGCATAAGGATTCCCTTTTCTCCACATCCTTGCCAACACTTGCTATTGCTTATCTTTTAGATAATAGCCATTCTGACAGGTGTGAAGTGATAGCATATTGTGGTTTTGATTTGCATTTCTCTGATGATTAGTGATGTTGAGCATTTTTTCATGTGCCTGTTGGCCATCTGAATGTATTCTTTGGAAAAATGTCTCTTCAGATCCTCTGCTTATTTTTGTTTTGATTTAAAAAAATATTTATGACTGGGTCTTCATTGCTGCACCCGGGCTTTCTCCAGTTTCGGCCAGTGAGGGCCACTCTCTAGTTGTGATGCATGGGCTTCTCATTGCTGTGCCTTTTCTTGTTGTAGAGCAGGGGCTTTAGAGCAAGGGCTCAGTAATTGTGGTGCATGGGCTTAGTTGCTCCACAGCATGTAGAATCTTCCCAGACCAGAATCGAACACATGTTCCCTGCATTGGCAGGCAGACTTAACCACTGGACCACCAGGGAAAACTCCCTGCTTATTTTTTAATTTTTTTTGATATTGGGTTTATTTTTGATACTGAGTTGTGAGTTCTTTATATATTTTCGATATTAACCCCTTATAATTTATATGATTTGCAGATGTTTTTTCCTGTTTGGTAGGTGGTTTTTTCATGTTCTTGATGGATTCCTTTGCTGTATGGAAGCGCTTTATTTTTATGTAGTCCTGTTTGTTGAATCTTGCTTTTATTGCCTTTGCTTTTTGGTATTAATCATTAAACCAATGATTTTTTTTATTAACCAAAAAAATCATTGCTGAAACTGATGTCAAGGAGCTTACCACCTATGTTTTATTCAAGGAATTTTATGGTTTTGGGTCCCATATTCAAGTCTTTAAACCATTTTGAGTTAATTTTTGCATGTAGTATAAGATAGTGTTCCAGTTTCATTCTTTTGCATGTAGCTGTCCAATTTTCCCAACAGAATTTATTTTAGAATTTATTGAAGAGGATATCTTTTCCACATTGTATATTCTTGGCTCCTTTGTCATAAGTTAATTAACCATATATGCATGGGTTTATTTCTGGGCCTTCTGTTCCATTGATCTATGTGTCTGTTTTTCTGCAAGTATTCTGATTACTATTTTGATTCAATCAACTCAAGCTATTTTGATTACTATAGCTTTGAATACAGTTTGTTTGTAATTACAGAGTGTGGTTCCTGCAGCTTTGTTGTTCTTTCTCAAGATTGCTTTATCTATTCAGGTCTTTTGTGACTTTTATATGAACTTTAGGATTGTTATATTTNACTGGAAAAACCATAGCCTTGACTAGATGGAGCTTTGTTGGCAAAGTAATGTCTCTGCTTTTTAATATGCTGTCTAGGTTGATCATAGCTTTTCTTCCAAGGAGCAAGTTATCTTTTAATTTCATGGCTGCAGTCACCATCTGCAGTGAATTTGGAGCCTGCCCCCCAACTCCCGCAAATAGTCTGTCACTGTTTCCATTGTTTCCCCATCTGTTTGCCATGAAGTGATTGGACCAGATGCCATGATCTTAGTTTTCTGAATGTTGAGTTGTAAGCCAACTTTTTCACTCTCCTCTTTCACTTTCATCAAGAGGTTCTTCAGTTCTTCACTTTCTGCTATAAGGGTGGTGTCATCCGCATATATGAGGTTATTGATATTTCTTGCAGCAATCTTGATTCCAGCTTGTGCTTCATCCAACCTGGCATTTTGCATGATGTACTCATGTGATGATTTCCCCTTTCATATTACTCAAGAAGGTAGTATACTTTATTTAGACTCTTTTGCACTTTGCTTTTTTCCCTTAACAATATATCCTGAAAGTTGCTCCATATATGCTTACAAATATTGTCCTCATTCATTTTAATTGAGATATGATTGACATATACATTAGTTTCAGATGTACAACATAATGATTCAATACTTGTGTATATTCCAAAATGATCACCACAGTAAGTCTAGGTAACAGTCATCACCATGGTTACTCATTTTTTTTCTTATGATGAAAACTTTCAAGATTTCTTCTGTTAGCAACTTTTAAATATACAGTACAGTATTATTAACTGTAGTCATCATGTTGTGCATTACATCCCCAGGACTTACTTACAGATATTTTATAACTGGAAGTTTGTACCTTTTGACCACTTTTACCAATTTTGTCTATCCCCACCCATCACCACCTGCGTCTTGCAACTACCAATCTGTTTTTTGTGTCTATGAGGGTTCTTTTGTTGGTTGGATTCCACATACAAGTGAAATCATATGGTATTAACTTTCTTTGACTTATTTCACTTAGTGTAATGCCCTAAAGATCCATCTATGTTGTCACAAATGGCAAGAGCTCCTTCTTTTTTATGGCTGAATAACATTCTACTTGTGTATGTATGTCTATCACATTTTCCTGTATCCATTCATCCTTCAGTGGACACTCAGGTATAAGTCCATGTCTTGGTTATTGTAAATAATGCTGCTGTGAACATGGAGGTACATACATCTTCTCCAGTCAGCGTTTTTGTTTCCTTTGAATAAATAGCCAGGAAAGGAATGGATGGATCATATGATAATTCTATTTTTAATTTTTTGAGGGACCCCCATACTATTTTACATAATGGCTGCACCAATTTACATTCTCACTAACACTGCATAAGGATTCCCTTTTCTCCACATCCTTGCCAACACTTGCTATTGCTTATCTTTTAGATAATAGCCATTCTGACAGGTGTGAAGTGATAGCATATTGTGGTTTTGATTTGCATTTCTCTGATGATTAGTGATGTTGAGCATTTTTTCATGTGCCTGTTGGCCATCTGAATGTATTCTTTGGAAAAATGTCTCTTCAGATCCTCTGCTTATTTTTGTTTTGATTTAAAAAAATATTTATGACTGGGTCTTCATTGCTGCACCCGGGCTTTCTCCAGTTTCGGCCAGTGAGGGCCACTCTCTAGTTGTGATGCATGGGCTTCTCATTGCTGTGCCTTTTCTTGTTGTAGAGCAGGGGCTTTAGAGCAAGGGCTCAGTAATTGTGGTGCATGGGCTTAGTTGCTCCACAGCATGTAGAATCTTCCCAGACCAGAATCGAACACATGTTCCCTGCATTGGCAGGCAGACTTAACCACTGGACCACCAGGGAAAACTCCCTGCTTATTTTTTAATTTTTTTTGATATTGGGTTTATTTTTGATACTGAGTTGTGAGTTCTTTATATATTTTCGATATTAACCCCTTATAATTTATATGATTTGCAGATGTTTTTTCCTGTTTGGTAGGTGGTTTTTTCATGTTCTTGATGGATTCCTTTGCTGTATGGAAGCGCTTTATTTTTATGTAGTCCTGTTTGTTGAATCTTGCTTTTATTGCCTTTGCTTTTTGGTATTAATCATTAAACCAATGATTTTTTTTATTAACCAAAAAAATCATTGCTGAAACTGATGTCAAGGAGCTTACCACCTATGTTTTATTCAAGGAATTTTATGGTTTTGGGTCCCATATTCAAGTCTTTAAACCATTTTGAGTTAATTTTTGCATGTAGTATAAGATAGTGTTCCAGTTTCATTCTTTTGCATGTAGCTGTCCAATTTTCCCAACAGAATTTATTTTAGAATTTATTGAAGAGGATATCTTTTCCACATTGTATATTCTTGGCTCCTTTGTCATAAGTTAATTAACCATATATGCATGGGTTTATTTCTGGGCCTTCTGTTCCATTGATCTATGTGTCTGTTTTTCTGCAAGTATTCTGATTACTATTTTGATTCAATCAACTCAAGCTATTTTGATTACTATAGCTTTGAATACAGTTTGTTTGTAATTACAGAGTGTGGTTCCTGCAGCTTTGTTGTTCTTTCTCAAGATTGCTTTATCTATTCAGGTCTTTTGTGACTTTTATATGAACTTTAGGATTGTTATATTTCTGTTTCATTCATTTTTTTCGGCTGCATAGTATTCCATTAGTGGATGCACCAGTTTGTTCAATCATTCTCCTATGTACGTGTGACTTTTGGTTGTTTCCAGTATTTTGCAATTAAGAATAATGCTGGGGACTTCCCCAGTGATCCAGTGGCTAAGAGTCTGCACTCTCAGTGCAGGGGGCCCTGGATTGATCCGTGGTCAGGGAACTAGATCCCACATGCCACAACTAAGACCTGGCACAGCCAAATAAATAAATAAATAAGATTTTTAAAAGAATAATGCTGAAATGAAATGCATTGTACATAAATTATTTCCTTTTCATTCAGGTATATCTTCTATATAAATTTCTACATGTGGCATTGCTGATCAAAGGGTAAATACAGTTGATTACATATTGCTAAATTCCCTTCTATATGAGTTATACTGTTTTATATTCCTACCAACAATGTATGATAGTGCCTTGTTTCTCTGTGACTATACCAATAGAGTATGTTGTCTGGCTTTTAAAGTTTTTCCAATCTGCTAGATAAGAAATGGTATCTCTATTTACTTTTAATTGCCATTTCTGTTATTATGAGTGAAGTTGAATATAATTTCATATATTTAAGAGATATTTTTATTTCTCTTGTTAATTGTCTTACATTTTTTGCCTGATTTTCTGTTAGGTATTTGTCCTTTTTTCCCCCTTGATTTTTAAGAGTTCTTTATATGATAAGGATATTCATCTTTATCTGTGATATATGTTATACCAGTCTTTATTTGTGATATATGTTGCAACAAATTTCACCCCTGCTTTGTCCTTGGACTTACCAAAGTGTTTTTATATTGTATTTTGTGGTTATGTTTATTGATCTTTTATTATATCTGGATTTTTATTCATAGTTAGAAAGTCTTTCCCTGCCCCTGGTGGCTCAGCAGTAAAGAATCCTCCTGCAGTGCAGGAGACTTGACAGGAGATATGGGTTTGATCCCCTGGAGAAGGAAATGGCAACCCACTTCAGTATTCTTGCCTGGAAATCCCCATGGACAGAGGAGCCTGGCGGGCTACAGTCCATGGGGTCGCAGAGTCAGACACCACTGAGTGAGTAAACAACAACAACATCATCCAGGTTATATGGACATTCACCCATGCTTTCTTCTAGTACTTTGTTTAATTTCATTTTTTTTTTTTTACATTTAGGCCTCTGATCCATTTGGTGTTTATACCTTATGCAATGAGATGTGGATCCAATCTAGTCTTTCCAAAATGGCTTTTGAGTTATCTCAGCACCATTTATTAAAAAGTGGGTCTTTCGAACCCTGTGCTTTGATAGAATGCCTGTATCAAAATATGTTTTGGTATCTGGTAGGGCTGCTTCCTCCCTAGACAGTTTTTCTTTTCCAGAAATTTTCTAGCTATTCTTGCATATTTATTTTTTGATATGCTCTTTAGTACTACCTTGTTTAGTACCATTAAGAAGCTTGTGTTTTAAATTGGGATCACATTAAATTTATAAATTAACTTAGGGATGACTGCATCTTTGTGACTTTGTGTCATTCTACCTATGAAGAGTTGGACAACTCTGAAGTTAGAGAAAACTGTCCTGATAAGAGACCACCCTCACTTCTGACACCACTTGCAAGTTTGGGGGGTCCCCAAGGTCACTTTTAGGTTTGACAGTTCACTGGAGGAAGTCAGAGAACTCACTGAAAGCAGTAATACTCATGGCTTGTTACAGGGAGAGGACACAGATTGGAACCTATCAAAGAGAAAAGTATATAGGGCAGATTCCCAGAAAGTACCAAACATGGAGCTTCCATTTTTCTCTCCTCATGAGGTCAAGATGCATGACTTTCTGTAATTGGTATTGATGTGTGGTAGTACACATGGAATTCTGTCAACCAGAGAAGCTCTGGTGAGCCTCAGTATTCAGAGTTTTTAATTAGGGCTTCATTTTATAGACTTCCCTGGTGGCTCAGATGGTAAAGCGTCTGTCTATAATGCGGGAGACCTGGGTTTGATCCCTGGGTCAGGAAGATTCCCTGGAGAAGGAAATGGCAACCCACTCCAGTACTCTTGCCTAGAAATTCCCATGGATGGAAGAGCCTGGTGCAGGCTACTGTCCATGGGGTCGCAAAGAGTTGGACACGACTGAGCGACTTCACTTTCACTTGTATAGGCATGATTGTCTATGTGGTTGCTCTCTCTGTCCAGCCCCTCTGGGAGTGACCCAAAGCCCCCACCCTAAATCATNATGTGTATAAGAGACAGGTCCATGGGGTCGCAAAGAGTTGGACACGACTGAGCGACTTCACTTTCACTTGTATAGGCATGATTGTCTATGTGGTTGCTCTCTCTGTCCAGCCCCTCTGGGAGTGACCCAAAGCCCCCACCCTAAATCATGTGGTTGATCTTTCTGGTATAGCCAGCCCCAACCCTAAATCACATCATTACATTATCCATGGTGATCCAAGGCCCCTATGCAAAACATACATTCTGTCCTTCCTTCCAGTCCAGTCCATCCCTCTGTCCATCCTTTCTTTTCTTCCATTCCAGTTTGCCTTTCCTTCCTTCCTTTCCTTCTTCCTTCCATTCCTGCCTTCAATTTTAATCTTTCCTTCATTCCTTCCCTCCTTCCTATCTTATTTACCAGTATTTATCTATCTTTGGTTATTTTAAGGAAATTATCATTTATTCTAATCTGTAGTTTTTGTTGATCAGGATTGGGCATTGAATTCTGTTTCAATATTTTTGTATTAGCATTTCTTATATTAGTTATATTCATATAAGTTTTTTCTTTAGGTCTGTTTAATGGTGATTTATGTTAATGAATATTCTAATATTGAACTATCATAGTATGGCTGGAATAAATCTTAATTGATCATGATGTATTATTGTCTTAATGTGGATCTATTGTTTGCTTATGCAGCTGACTTTTGAACAAGGTGGGTTTGAACTGTTCGGGTCCATTTACATGTGGATTTTTTCAATAGTGAGTACTATGGAGGGCCAATATAAATTATACGGGGATTAACCCTCAGTTGTTCAAGGATCAACTGTATTTTATTTAGGATTTTTGCACTGTTGTTCATAAGTGAGATTAGTCTGCATTTTCCTATTTTGTACAATCTTAAATGAGTTTATGTGTCAATTTTACATTCAATTCCTGTAAGAATTTGGAAGCTTTTCATTTTTCTATGCTCATGAAGAATTAGAGCAGTTAGTCTTCTCACGTCTCTTTTTTTTTTTTTTTTTTTTTTTTTTTTTTGTTCTTT
>SJYX01014722.1:0-16809 GCA_006410675.1 Oreotragus oreotragus | reverse complement strand
TTTTTTTTTTTTTTTTTTTGAGCCTAAGTCCTATCAGGGCATATATGTGGCTTTATACCTTTCCCTGTATGTGGGTATTTTTGAATATCCCAACTTCCCACAGAATCTCAGGCCTTAGGCAGTCTGTTGTCTGTCTGGACTGTAATCTTTGGCCCCAGGCATCTGTGGGTTTTTAGTTTGCTTTGCAATCTTTTAGAGCAATGCCTACTGCTTTTTGGCTTGAGTTCTGAGTTAGGCGAAACAGAGAAGAGCACCTCACATCAGTCTTTCTGATTAAGGCTCTGAGTTTTCACTGCTGAGGGCCCAGAGTTCAACTCCATGGCCTGGAACTAAGATCCTGCAAGCCACATAGTGTGGCCAAAAAAAAAAATTACCTTATGTCTATGCAAGGATAGAACAGTATCTACATATATACTATTTTCTCAAGACTTTTTCTTAATATTTTCTATATTTCTCGGGCACGTAGTTTATCTGTTGAGGTTTTCAAATTGTTGCAAATCTCCAAAAATTTGCCAATATATTTAATTGAAAAAAAATCTGCATATAAGTGGACCTATGTAGTTGAAACCTGTGTTGTTCAAGGGTCAACTATATTTCCCCTTTGTAGTTCACTCCTTGTCACACCCTGGCCCCTAGTAATCATTGATATATTTTTGGTCTCTATAGTTTTGCCTTTCCCATGTTATAGAAATGAAATCATATAGTATGCTCAGATGGTGAAGAATCTGCCTGCAATGCAGGAGACCTGGGTTCAATCCCCAGGTCAGGAAGATCCCATGGAGAAGGGAATGGCAACCCCCTCCAGTATTCTTGCCTGAAGAATCCCGTGGATAGAGGAACCTCATAGGCTATAGTCCATGAGGTCACAAAGAGTCGGATACGACTGAGTGACTAACACTACTTACTACTACTATATAGTACGTAGCTTTTTGAGTCTGGCTACTTTCACTTAGCATAATACATTTGAGGTTCACCCATGTTTTTGCATGTATCATTAATTCTTTCATTTTTATTGTTGAGTTGGATTACATTATGTGTATTACAGTTTATTCCTTCACAGGTTGAATAACATTTGAGTTATTTACATATTTTGGTGATTACAAATATAGGTGCTTTATAAATGTTCATGTACAGGATTTGGGATTTACATAAGTTTTCATTTCACTTGGGTAAATATACCTGTGAGTTGGATTGCAGATACTATGGGAGTATATGGTTAACTTCATAAGAAACTGGAAAACTGTTTTCTAAAGTGTCTGTGCCACTTTGCATTTCTATCTATGATAAATGAGACTTTGTTTATTCCACATCATCACCAGCACTTGCCATTGTCATGTTTTTTCCCCATTCTAATACATATGTAGTGGTAGCTCATTGTGGTTTTGATTTGGTTTCCTCATGGCTAATGATGTTGAGCATCTTGGTATTTGCTTATTTGCCATTTAACTGATAAAGTATGTCTCTTGGCCTTTTTTTTTTTTTTAAGTTTTGAGAGTTCTAGTTGTTAGGTATTCTCAATACAACTTCTTTGTCAGATGTACAATTTGTAAATATTTTCTCCCATTCCATGTGTTTTTATTCTTTTAACAGTGTCTTGAGTTTTGGTGTCACATCAGAGAAATACTTGGCAAATCTAAGGTTAAAAAGATTTTCTCCTATATTTTATTCTAAAAATTTTGTAGGTTTAGATTTTACATTTAGGTTTGTGATCCATTTTGAGTTAATTTTTATATATGTTGGAGGTATGATTGAAGTTCTTTTTTTTCTTTTGCATATGGATAGTCAGTTGTTCCAATACCATTTGTTGAAATGGGAACTCCCATTTTCCATTGAAGTGTCTTTGCATTTGTCAAAGATAGTTTTAGGTATACATTTAATTATAACATACATGAAGGATGGTTCATAAGTGTACAGCTTGATGAATTATGACAAAGTGAACACCCTGTGGAGCCACTCCTGGAAACAAGGTCAAGATTAGGACATAATCAGGACCTCCAAATCCCCCTTCATGCTCTTCCAATCAATACCAGCTCCAAAGGTAACCACTTCCTAACTTCTAACAGCATGGATTAGGCCTGCCTGTTCTCTTCCTGTATATAAACAGAATCATGCAGTATGTGCTCTTCTGTGTTTGGATTCTTTTGCTCATTAGTACATCTGTGACATTCATCTGTGTTGGATATGCAGTTGTAGTTCATTCCTTTTTGTTACCACATAGTATTCCTTTGAAAGATTGTGCCACAATTTGCCCATTGTATTGCTGAGGGACATTTTGGTTTTCCCCACAACTTAGCATTAGAAATAGTCCTCCTGTGAACATCCTTGTACTTGTTTTCTAGAGTACATGTGCCTGATTTTCTCTAAGGTGTTGCTGGATCATAGTATTTGCAGTGATTGACTTTAGTAAACAATGCAAACTGTTTTTCCAAGCAGTTATACCAGTTTTTATATTCCTGTTAACAGTGTGTGAGAGTTCCCATGTCCACACAGTTTTATGGCATTTTAATCATGTAATTATAATGTTTCTGGTGAGTGCCAAGTGGTGTCTCAATGGGGCTTAAATTTTCATTTACCTAAGTGCTAATGGGGTTAAGTACATTTTCTTCTGTTCACAGAACATATGTCCATATGTTTTTCATTTTAGTATTCACATCTCTTGTCTATTTTTTCTGTGCTGCTTGTGTTTCTTTTGATTTGTAGGGGTTGTTTTATGTTCCAGATAAGAACCCTTTATCACTTATGAAAGCTGAAGATAATCTCCCCATCTATACTTACCTTTTTACTGCTGTATTTTTTCTAACAGTACTGTATATTCTTTTTTTAAGATTTTTGGTATGCATTTAAAATTTTTTATTTCTTTTTGGCTATGCTGGGTCTTTGTTGCTACCCACGGGCTTTCTCTAGTTGCCGTGCATGGGCTTCTCATTGTGGTGGCTTCTCTTGTTGCAGAGCATGGACTCTAGGTATGCAGGCTTCAGGAACTGTAGCAGGTGGGCTCTGTAGTTGTGATGCACAGGCTTGCTTGCCCTGTGGCATGTGGAATCTTCTGGACAAGGAACTGAACTATATGGATCTTTGTTGGCAAAGTGATGCCTCTGCTTTTTAATACACTGCCTAGGTTTGTCATAGCTTTTGTTCCAAAGAGCAAGCTTCTTTTAGTTTTGTGGCTGCAGTCACGGTCTGCAGTGATTTTGGAGCCCAAGAAAATAAAATCTGTTACTGTTTCCAACTTTTTCCCCATCTATTTGCCATGAAGTGATAGGACTGGATGCCATAATCTTCATTTATTGAACATAGAGTTTTAGCCAGGTTTTTCACTCTCCTCTTTCACCTTCATCAAGAGGCTCTTTGTTTTTAGTTCCTCTTCTCTTACTGCTGTATTTTTAATCTTGTAACATATATCTTTTCCTTTATAAGTAGTGCTTTTCATGTCTTTGTTTTTGATTTTCCCTACCCTAACCTTACAAAAATGAACTATATGGATCTTTGTTGGCAAAGTGATGCCTCTGCTTTTTAATACACTGCCTAGGTTTGTCATAGCTTTTGTTCCAAAGAGCAAGCTTCTTTTAGTTTTGTGGCTGCAGTCACGGTCTGCAGTGATTTTGGAGCCCAAGAAAATAAAATCTGTTACTGTTTCCAACTTTTTCCCCATCTATTTGCCATGAAGTGATAGGACTGGATGCCATAATCTTCATTTATTGAACATAGAGTTTTAGCCAGGTTTTTCACTCTCCTCTTTCACCTTCATCAAGAGGCTCTTTGTTTTTAGTTCCTCTTCTCTTACTGCTGTATTTTTAATCTTGTAACATATATCTTTTCCTTTATAAGTAGTGCTTTTCATGTCTTTGTTTTTGATTTTCCCTACCCTAACCTTACAAAAACATTTTCCTATAGTATTCTCCAGATACTTCATTGTGTTACCTCTCATATTAGATTTACAATTTACCTGTAGCTGATTTTTGTGTATGGTGAGAGTTAGGGGTTAAATATAATTTTTTTGGTCTACATAGATATCCAGTATATTTCTTTGAAAATATCATCCTCTCCTCACTATTTTGCAGTTTCAACTTTATCATTAGTCAGGTGTCCTTACACATTTGGATTATCTTTTTAGTTCTACTGGACTACTTGTCCATCCTAATACCACACTGTCTTAAATATTCTATTATTTATTATGATAGTTTCTCAACCATGACTTGTGATTTTTTTCCCTCTCACCAAGTAGGTCAATAACTTGACAGACATCCTGTATTGTCATCATCGTGAACTGGGAACCCAAACAGAAGTTCCCTTATATTTATCCCATCCTTATCATTCAGTGGTCAGCATTTTCAAATAAAAGAATATACAGTTACAGGGACTCATGACATTTGAGGATGTGGCTGTGGATTTTACCCAGGAGGAGTGGCAGTACCTGAACCCTCCACAGAGAACCCTGTACAGAGACGTGATGCTGGAGACCTACAGCAACCTGGTCTCTGTAGGTAAGAATGGCTTCCTCAGGTAATTTTGCTATTCATGATTACTCTGTCCAACAAAATGCCTTTTCCTTTTTTAAGTTGGAAACTTGTTAGGCCTCTGAACTATAGAAGAGTCTGACATTAAATTCCAAGGATCAGAGTTCCTTTTCCTCCTTTGCTTTCCTGACAAGGTGTTTGGGAACTCAAAACCCAGGTGAATTGGTTTGACTACCATTGTGTCAAGTGATACATCCCTTGTACTGCCCCACACTCCACTTTCCTTTTTCTCAGAATCTCTGAAGACCAAGGAGGTATTGCTTTCATTTCTCATTAGCAGGGTATCATGTTACCAAACCAGATCTTATCCTCAAATTGGAGGTGGAAGAACAATGCCTGCCAGAAGGAAAAATTCCAATTTGGAGCTTTCCAGGTAAGTGGCATTGACCCAGGCTATGGGGGCAGGTGATCCCAGCTTGTCAGTCAGGGGTGCTGCTGCTGCTGCTAAGTCACTTCAATTGTGTCTGACTCTTAGCGACCCCATGGACTGCAGCCTACCAGGCTTCACTGTCCATGGGATTTTCCAGGCAAGAGTACTGGAGTGGGGTGCCATTGCCTTCTCCAGAAGTCAGGGGTGAGGGTCTGTGAAATGACTTTCAGGAATATCTCAGGGATGGTTTATGGAGGACAGGGATATCAACACCTAAGACTAACACCTTCTCCCCTGTTCTACACCCACCAGGCCACTCTCCTTAAGTTGGTGCTCACCCATAAGTTTCTGCACAGTCCCATTTCCCTGTAATACAGGTGTCTTATAAGTGCCAGCCCCCTGGCCCCAAGTCCTGCCTCTTTTGTTGTTCTCATTTCCCACTGCTCATCAGAAGGCAGGCCCACATTAGTCACAGGCTAGGCACTAGTGGTCTAATTCTGGATTGGATTACCTGATTCTATCCAGTTTAGATATTCCTATCAGATTTGGTTTCCTAAAGCATCTTGATTCTCTTTAAAAATATCTTTATTAAATACATACAATACAAACACATACAATAAAATTCATGCTTTTGAAGTGAAACTCAAAAACTCAGTGATTTTTAGTATGTTCACAGAATATTCTATCTAACCCCACTACCTATTTCTAGAACATTATTATCACCCCTCAAAGAAACTCCTGTCCCTTATCAGTCAGTCTCCATGCCCCAGCCCCCATCCCCTGGCAAGCACTAATCTACTTTCTATCTCTAATTTTGCCTATTCTGGACATTTCATATAAATAGAACCATATAAAATGTGGACTTTTATGTCCAGTTTCTTTCATTTGTATGTTTCAAGGTTCATTCATATTGTAGTATGTGTCATCCCTTTTTATGGTGGAATGATATTTCATTGTATGGATAGTCCACATTTTGTTTATCCATTCATCTGTTGATGGGCATTTAGGTTATTTTCACTTTTTCTGTATTAAATATAATGCTGTTATGAATATTCATGCAGAAGTTTTGAAATGTACGTTTTCATTTTTTGTGAGTACATACATACTGGAATTGTTAGACTATGTGATAACTGTTTAACATTTTGTGGAACTGCCAAACTCTGAACATCCTGGTCTCAAAAATTTTTTACCCAGTGATTTTAATGTTCACTGATGATTCTTGCCTGAATCAATTACAGTAAGTCCCCTACATATGAATAGGTTCCTTTCTGAGAGTGCATTTGTAAGTCCAATTTGTTCATAAGTCCAACAAAGTTAGCCTCGGTACCCAACTAACACAATCGGCTATATGGTACTACTGACTTACGTGAATGGACATGTGAACGCACATTTGCATCTTTTGAAAGTCTGAAACTTGAAGGTTCATATGTAGTGTGCTTACTGTATTACTAAGATGGTTGGAAAAACTATGCATTTTCTATCATTTGTTCTACATTTGTAAGTTGGCACTTTTAAGGACTTTCCTTCTTTGTTGATTAGCTGGAATACTTCCATAAAGAGGGATTGCCCTCTATCTGTTACAGTTGACCCTTGAACAACATAGGTTTGAAGCACGCAGGTCCACTTTTATGCCTTTTTCAATGCTAATAGTACCGTGCTAGATAATCTACGGTTGATTGAATCCACAGATATGGGACCACAGACTTGGAGGAGGAACTGCCTGTATGGAGGGCCAATAAGTTACAATTGGATTTTCAACTGTGCAGAGGGTCAGTGCCCCCAACCCCTGTGTTGTTCAAGGGTCAACTGTATTTGATTATTATATGAGTTATATATATTTTTCCATTTATTTACCAGTTTTCAAAATGAGTTGGTTTTGTTGCATCATTCAAAGGTGCCTAATACGTCTTTTTTGAGTATCATTTATGGACTTACGGATTTAAACACTTTTATGTTTTGATCCATTGCCTTATCCTTATTATAAATCAAACTGCTCCATCTCTGGCCAGTGGATTCCCCTTTAAGTTAGGTCCTGAGTCTTTGGTAGCTTTCTTGCTTTCTGTTGTTACAAGATATTTCAGGCTCATATTATGTATTTCCTGTACCTGCCCTGAAATCAGCCATTTCTCCAAGGAGCTTTGGTTCGTTCTTTTTAGTGGTAATGTTTCGTGACCACAGTTTGGATGGTAGGGAATTGTTTTCTAGGCTTTTTATTAAATTGACATAGCTAGGAACTGTTTCATGCATTGGAGAAGGAAATGGCAACCCACTTCAGCGTTCTTGCCTGGAGAATCCCAGGGACGGGGGAGCCTGGTGAGCTGCCATCTCTGGGGTTGCACAGAGTTGGATACAACTGAAGTGACTTAGCAGCAGCAGGAACTCTGTAAAAGATTTTTTAAGAGAAAATACATCATGTATTCAAATGTATATTTCCAAATCAAATTCTGGGCTTAAATTTTTTTAATTTATTAATTTTACATCTGATGGTAATATTGCTAGTATTATTCTGAGACTGCTGAATGTGTACAGTGGGTTGATTCACTTGAGCTCATCACGTTGGTGCCATTGAGAATCAAGAATTTTTAGCATGGTTGTTAGGAAATACAGAAAGAGTTGATACTTATTACTATTAGGTAATCCTTTTATTTTCAGTTTTGCTTTATGAATATATAAAATATTTGTAAAATATTTACTTGATTCCAAAATCAAATCTAGAAAACAGTGTATATTCAAAGAAGTCCAGCCTCTTTCCCTCTCCATCCTACTCTTTCCTTACCCCATGGGTAACCATTTATTAAAATTTAAAAGTTAATCCTACTGTTTTTTACAGAATGAGCCTATATTGTTTTAAATATATATTGAATACTTATTTCCTCCATGGAAAATGGTAGTCTACTGTGCATATTTTTATTCATCTTTTTTCATTTAATTCAAGAACATATTAAATATCCTGAGACAGTCCTTATTTCTTTTTATAGTATAATAATTCTTAACATAATAGTAGTAGCTATTATTATAGTAGTAGTTGTTCTAGTAAACATTTGAAGTGCTATACATGCCCTATTGTAATTAATTTAATCCTATAGACATAATTTTGGTGGATACTGTTACAATTCCTGTTTTCCAGATGTGAAAGTAAGATACAAATAGATTAGCTAATATGCCTAAGGTCACAGAACATGTAAAAGTCTGATCCAGGGTTTGATCCTGGGCTAGAGAACTTACAGCCCTAGCCACATGTGCTGTTTTGCTTCTTAACACCTAAGGAGGTCCAGATTCAGCAGATCCTTGGTGGAACTTGGATCCCATCAAATGTATTTTGTAAAAACTTTTCTTTATGATGTTCCCACCCAGTTAAGAACTAGTGCTTTACTGAAGAAAGAAAGGAAGTCATAGGAAGAGAAGCCACAGCTGCACAATCCATTTTAAAATCCAGTATTACTCTTAAATGTTGCTGTTAAATCTAAGTGGTAATATGAGTAGTTACTGTACTCTTCTTTCAACTCTTCTGTATGTTTGAAGTTTTTCATATACAATTTTAGGAAAAGGTGAAAAGAAAATTAAACTACAAAAAATAGAAATTCAATATATGTGCAAAAAGTATTTACTAACCAAGATACCATTGATTTTAAAACACACCACTGAGAAAGAAAATTTGCTACCAATTAATGACATGACATTGATTGTAAGGTGAATCTGGATTCAGTGGTATTAAAATGTGGAGTAATATGCATCTTGTAATTGATATATTAAAAACAAGGCTTTGTGCTTTCAACTATCTAAATGAGTGGTACAGATAACTGACTACTTTAGAAGTTAATGAAAGTTAAAGTTAAATAAAATCAGAATAAGCTTTTTTTGAAAAGACTAAACTGCTTCTTGAAAGTTATCTAGATTATGAATATAGCAAAACATGAAGGACTCGGCTATATGGGTGATGAAACATGAGTAAGGATTTGGATTAATAATAGATGTAGTTTTTAGTGGAAATAGTATAGGCAAAAGTAGAAGTTGGTATTGAAGAACTGTGAATGCAAACTTGGATGAATGCAGAGATCATTAGGATGAATGCAAAAATCCAAATTCAGCAAAGATCATTAGGTTTCTTTGTTTTTGTAAAGTTAATTATTCTGGATCTTTCTCTTACATTTTACTGAAAATATGGATTTCAGGATTGTTGGAAGATTTCAGTCCATGAGTCGCAGTGTTGCATTTCTATCTAGGTGGAAGTAGTATATCAGGAGGAGAAGGCAATGGCAACCCACTCCAGTACTCTTGCCTGGAAACTCCCATGGACAGAGGAGCCTGGTAGGCTGCAGTCCATGGGGTCGCTAAGAGTCGGATATGACTGAGTGACTTAACTTTCACTTTTCCCTTCATGCATTGGAGAAGGAGATGGCAACCCACTCCAGTGTTCTTGCCTGGAGAATCCCAGGGACAGGGCAGCCTGGTGGGCTGCTGTCTATGGGGTCGCACAGAGTTGGACACGACTGAAGCGACTTAACGGCAACAGCAACAGTATAAAAAGAGTTCATATGATAAATGAAGATAAAGGGTGATACGGTCCCCAGAGGTATATAAAAATAGAAGAAAAAAAGACCGAAGTGTTAGAATAAGATTGTTCTTGGTAACAAAAAGGCTAGCAAGTGGGAGTTAAGTAAAAGAACAGGATTTGATGGTCAAGATTCTCTCTCCAGGAACTCTGATAAAATGACATATCAGTATCAGCTTTCATATGTCAAAACATTTCTAAAGACGGTCCATTCCATAATGTCAACATATAAAGGTGGTTTATTGTACTTCTTTCTAGAAGAAGCCTGCCAGGTTGATGAACAGATTGAGAGACAGCATCAGGATGACCAAGATAAATATCTGATGCAAATTGGATTCCCTGACAAGAAAACAATTACCAGTAAGAGTGGCCTTGACTATAATGAACTTGGAAACATACTTTATCTGAGTACAAACCTTTTTGCTTCAATACAAAGGCCCCATAAATACGAATCATTTGGATATAATATGGTTGATAATTTAGACTTATACAGTAGAAGTTCTGTGGGAAAGAAATATGATAATGGATGTGCAAAATTATTCTTCCATACCGAGTATGAGAAAACTCCCAGAGTGAAACCTTATGGATATAAAGAGTGTGGGAAGACCCTCAGGCAAAAGAAGGGTCTTAGTCTACATCAGAGAATTAAAAATGGAGAGAAACCCTTTGAATGTACTGCCTGTAGGAAAACTTTCAGCAAGAAGTCACACCTCATTGTACATTGGAGAACTCATACAGGAGAGAAACCCTTTGGATGTACAGAATGTGGAAAAGCTTTTAGCCAAAAATCTCAGCTCATTATACACCTGAGAACTCATACAGGAGAGCGGCCCTTTGAGTGTCCAGAATGTGGAAAAGCTTTCAGAGAAAAATCTACTGTCATTATACATTACAGGACTCATACAGGAGAGAAACCTTATGAATGTAATGAATGTGGAAAAGCCTTCACTCAGAAGTCAAACCTCATTGTCCATCAGAAAACCCACACAGGAGAAAAAACTTACGAATGCACCAAATGTGGGGAATCTTTCATACAGAAGCTTGATCTAATTATACATCATAGTACTCATACAGGAAAGAAACCCCATGAATGTAATGAGTGTAAGAAAACTTTCAGTGATAAGTCAACTCTCATTATACATCAGCGAACTCATACGGGAGAGAAACCTCATAAATGTATGGAATGTGGGAAGTCTTTCAACGAGAAGTCAACCCTCATTGTGCATCAGCGAACTCATACAGGGGAGAAACCCTATGAATGTGATGTGTGTGGGAAAACCTTCACCCAAAAGTCAAACCTTGGTGTTCATCAGAGAACTCATTCAGGAGAGAAACCCTTTGAATGTAATGAATGTGAGAAAGCATTCTCTCAGAAATCCTATCTCATGCTACACCAGAGAGGTCATACAGGAGAGAAGCCCTATGAATGCAATGAATGTGAAAAAGCATTTTCCCAGAAATCTTATCTCATTATACATCAAAGAACACATACAGAAGAAAAACCCTATAAATGCAATGAATGTGGCAAAGCCTTCAGAGAAAAGTCAAAGCTCATTATACATCAGCGAATTCATACAGGAGAGAAACCCTATGAATGTCCTGTATGTTGGAAAGCTTTCAGCCAGAAGTCACAGCTCATAATACATCAGCGAACACACACAGGAGAGAAACCCTATGCATGCACTGAGTGTGGCAAAGCCTTCAGAGAAAAATCAACATTCACTGTTCATCAGAGAACTCATACTGGAGAGAAACCCTATAAGTGTACAGAATGTGGGAAAGCCTTTACTCAAAAATCAAATCTTATTGTACATCAGAGAACACATACAGGAAAGAAAGCCCATGGGAAAGGCCATTCTTGGAAATCCAAGCTCATTACACATTAGAGAGTTGATGGTGCATTTGTGTCCATTGAAGGACATTTTTGTCAGTTTAATTAAACATTTAAAAAGTATATTCTGACTGCTGGTTTAAATATAAGGAGTCAAATCAGCCTTTTTTTTTTTTTCCTTTTCATCTCAGTCTTCACCCAGAAGCTACAAGGAGAAAAGGAAGGACTTTGTATCTGACAAAATTAGGAAATAGCTGAAAACAGATGAGAGGGCTGCCAGAGGCGGAGGAAATCAAGCACCAGTGCAAGGAGATTTCAAAGGCTAGAGAGGAGTGGTCAAGGCTGCAAATGTGAGATAGCACTGGTAAGGGCTCTTAGCCAAGTTTTAGTCTGTACTCTAATTAAAGTGCAAGACCTTATAGACACATAACAGTGGTAACAGAGCATGGGCAGGTGGGATGTTTTCTCAACCCATATGGAAGTCTCAGGAGAGACAGGCAGGGGCCTCAACAAGGAAGTACTCAGACAAGCCATATTTGCAGAAAGTAGTCTATACTTGTGAGAGGAGCAGTTGGTAGGGGTTAGGGAAAGAGAAGGGAGTGTTCTTGTGAAGAACCCAACAGCTGTCCCTCTACTGACTCTGGAGAAATCTGAAAGAACTACCAAATGGGAAGAAAAAAAAATTCCAGTTGTAAAAGCTCTGATCTGCCTAGAACATGGCCCCATTTCTTCCCCTACATGAACTTCCAGCAAACAGCAAGTCCAGGAAAACTTACTCGAGGAATGATTCCAAAGAGTCAAAACCAAAAACACACATGGCTTTTGAGCCAGCAGTTCTACTTCTAGGACTGTATATACTCATGCATGTACCAAAAGACGGACGTATAGAGGTATTCAGTGATGTACTGCTTGTGAGAACAAAAGGTTGGAAGCTTTCCACATGGCTCATGAAATCCTGGAATGTTCATATGGCAACCTTTCAGGAAGATAAAAAAGATAAAACTTGGACACCATTTGTGTAGTGATGCGGGATGATATCCAACATACATTATTGGGTGAGAAAAGCAAGGTGCAGGATAGAATGCTGCCATTTGTGTATAAAAAGGAGAATAAATGGTAAATACATAATTGAGTGTATATGCATAAACTATCTCTGGAAAGATACACAAGAAGCTGGGAACCCTGATTACCTCTGGGAAAGGGATGGGGAAGTGGGTGGCTTGAGGGAAAGAATTGGGAGTGAGATAACTTTTGAAAATGATACTATGTGGATGTGCTAGCTTCTCAAAAAATAACTTTTAAACAACATGTTTTGTTCTGTTACTGTTTAAAGGAAGTCAGATTCCAGATACAGGATTTCATAACATTTAAATATAGATATGCTTAAGGTGGAGCTTAGGGCTTCCCAAGTGGCTCAATGATAAAGAATCTACCTGCCAGTGCAGGAGACACAGGTTTGATTCCTGGGGTGGGAAGATCCCCTGGAGTAGGAAATGGCACTCCACTCCAGTATTCTTGCCTGGAAAATCCCATGGACAGAGGAACCTGGTGGGCTGCACTCCCTGGGGTTGCAAAGATTTGGACACAACTGAGCACATACAAAACAGACTCACAGACACAGAGAACAGACTTGGGGTTGCCAAGGAGAAGAGGGGGAGAGGAGGGATGGACTGGGAGTTTGGGGTTAGTAGATGCAAACGATTACATTTAGCATGGATAAACAACAAGGTCCAACTTCATAGCACAGGGAACTATATTCAATATCCTGTAATAAACCATGACTGAAAAGAAAATGAAAAAGAATATGTATCACTTAGCTATGCAGAAATTAACACAATATTGTAAATCAACTATACTTAAAATTAAATTCATCTTCCTGCTGATAGAAAAATATTCCTGGGGTTTCTGGCCCATCAAAGGTCACCCTTAAGTAGGATAGGGAGGGGCGGTCAGGTCTTGCCACTTCAGGTTGATTTTGGACTTCTGCTTCCTGGAGCCCAGGTGGCAATCTGATGTGATGGGCCATGTAGGTAATCAGAGGTGAGTGAGGCAGGGACCCAGAGGCAAAGGAGTGGGGATGAACAGCAGAATGTGGATAAATGGAATGGAATTGGGGGAAAGACCATGAAGGGCTGAGTATGGGAATGGGTCGATGAGGGGCAGAGAGAAATGGAAGTATCCAATAGAGTGTTACTGGAGAAGAAACAGTTGAATGTAAGCAATGCCAGGAGAATGGGAGTGAGTAGTTTGAGCAGACAGAGGGTGGATATTGGAAATGTGGACCAAGTGGAGTAAATTGGGAATAATAGGAGGCACAGTGGGAGTGACAGTGGTGAATGGGGCAGAGTGAAAAGCAGTCAGGCTTATGGCAAAATGGGGTAGAGTGTTTAGTAAGTGCATAGAGGAAGAGTGTGGGGGGGGCAACGTGTGGCAGACCAACAGACTAGGCAAGTGCCAGGTGCTATGTGTGGTGAGCGAGGGGGATTTGTGGAGTTGGGCTGTAGGGTCTCAGAGTCTCAGTGATGGAGAAGATTGTATTGATGAGAACTGAAGGGAAGAAGTGGGAGGTGGTCTCAGAAGCTTCCCCAGGCCCCCCATTGGTGACCACAGGTATATGGGATGGGAGCAGCCTATGATCAGGACACACAGCTCAGTGAACAGTTCCTCCATGTCAACATGCAGAGAGGACAAGGCTCTCTGACAGGTGTATCCCTGACACCTTCCCCAAATTGACTTGATATTTACATTCCTATATTTCAGTAACTCTTGTTTCTTCCATAGTAGATTTCATTTATTCTCTTTAATTCATCCTACAAGCTATTAACTAACTTGCTGACTACATTTAACACATCTTAGGAATTCTGCCTGCGTTTCAAAAGCTGCTTGCTTACTCATCACCTGTACTTCACACATCTGCTCATATTTCAAGCTCCTAGCGTACTTACTACCTATGTTTAACATTTCTTAGGAGCTTCCTCCATCACATTTGTTTTCTTGTCCTTCAGAAGTGATGAAGCAACAGAGAAAATAAAATTCTTTGAAAAGATTAATAAGGTGAGAAACCCTGGGCTGATCAAGGGAGAAAAAAAAAAAGGAAAACAAATTTTCAAATCAGAAATGATATAGTGGATATCACTACAGATTTAATTAATATAAACATCAAAGAATTATGAAAAAACTCTGACAGTAAAGTTGATAATGTAATTAATAAAGGAGAAAAATATAATGACCTCTCTAGATGCAGAGAAAGGATCTCATAAAACTCAACACCCTTTCCAAATATAAATTAACAAATTAGGACTAGAAGAGAACTTCCTTAAATCTGATAAAGGGTGCATTAAAAGAAACCGCAAAGACTTAATGGTGATATGGTAAAAACTTGTCTTGAGACAAGATACCTGCTATGCCCACTCCTATTCAACAATGTACTGGAGGCCTTGGGCAGTGAAATAAAGCAAGAAAAAGGAGTAATGACTGGAAGGGAATAAATAAAACTCTCAGTGTCTGCAGATGACATGTACACAGAAAATCCCAAAGGACCTACAGATACATTCTGAATAAGTGAATTTAGCAAACTTGCTATATATAAGCTGAAATTACAGAAAGTGTTTATCTTTGTACTGGCAGCAAACAACTAGAAAACTGACACCACAGTTTGAATTTTGGGGAACAGAGAAACAAGCAATGGGGCCATATAATGGAAGTCTTTGAAAGTTTAAATTTGGATGGGGTGGATTCTGACTAAAACACAGGGAGAAAAACACCTTGAGGTTTCTCACAAGGATGAGAGAAGTAGAAGAAATGAAAGTCACAAAGGAAAGGACAGCTCTTTAACTGTGTAAGGAAAGGAATTGATGACAACTGGAGAGAGGAAAGCAATGGGGCCATATAATGGAAGTCTTTGAAAGTTTAAATTTGGATGGGGTGGATTCTGACTAAAACACAGGGAGAAAAACACCTTGAGGTTTCTCACAAGGATGAGAGAAGTAGAAGAAATGAAAGTCACAAAGGAAAGGACAGCTCTTTAACTGTGTAAGGAAAGGAATTGATGACAACTGGAGAGAGGAAAAGTAAAAAGGCCAGGGAAGGGGAGAATGACTGAGAAAAGTTCTTTTCAGCCTGAGGAGGCAGGGATAACATCCTGAGGACATGGCAGTCAGGCAGCATTCTTTTTTCTTTTTATATGTTGATTTTATATTACTTTTAAAATTTTGGTTGCACTGGGTCTTTGTTGCAGCACATGTGGTCCAGAGTGCACAGGCTACATAGTTGTGGCATGAAGGCTTAGTTGCCCCACAGCGTGAGAGATCTTAATTCCCCAACCAGGGATTGAACCTGAGTCCCCTGCATTGGAAGATGGACTCTTAACCACTGGGCCACCAGGAAAGTCCCAGGGTTCTTTCTCAAAGCTAAGCAAAGAGTAGGGGAAGATACATGGAGAGGCCATTTAATCTAAGGAACTCCTATCCATGTCCTACCTCTTTTCCTTTGAGGAATACTGTTGGCATGTCTGTGGCATGTCAAAGGAACCTCTTCCTCACTAGCTGGAATCTTCCATCCACCATCCATTATCTCCAATCTTTCTAGTTCTCATTCACCTATGCAATTTTAGAGTTTTCTCTGTGCTCTTCTTTCCCAAACATGAAGATTAAGTCTGGTTTGGTAATTTGATACCCTGTTAAGAGGACATGATTCAGGATTTAAGGCACCTGCTTGGGCTTGGGGCCCTCTGAAGACTAAGGAAGGGGCAGTTTCAGTGGCTACACATCAAAGCTGCTCAATTTTATCTTGGCAAAGGCTGCCCATTTCCCTAAAAGGTGAGAAAACAAATACCCACTCCAGGGTCTAAAAGGGATGAGAACATTTCACTCCTGAATATGTTTAGCACTTCAGAGGTAAATAAGATCCCACATATCTTTTCCTCATCACCCAAGGATGATGTTTCTTCACAAACCAACCCCTGTACACAGAAGGTGGCCGGGGAAGTGCTGGGTATCTTGGCAGGGGTCCCCAGTCTGGCAAATAGGGCCACAGGCCCTACTGGTTGGTCATTCAAATTTACTGAAGCTGGGGGCAGTACTTTGTTCTATGCAGCCAAAGTGGTTTTACCTTTGGTTAGCAATTTAATCTGCTGCTTTAACATTGCATGCGGTCTACCAGCCCTGTTATAGAGGAGATGAAATCTCCATTCAGTGTCATGATCTTTTGCCCAGTCTTTCACATTGTGACCTTTGAAATGAGACACCTGATCACTGTCTAGTCGATGATGGTATCTGTTTGGTTCAGTTCAGTCACTCAGTCGTGTCCGACTCTTTGCGACCCCATGAATTGCAGCACGCCAGGCCTCCCTGTTCATCACCATCTTCCGGAGTTCACTCAGACTCACGTCCATCGAGTCCGTGATGCCATCCAGCCATCTCATCCTCAGTCGTCCCCTTCTCCTCCTGCCCCTAATCCCTCCCAGCATCAGAGTCTCTTCCAATGAGTCAACTCCTCGCATGAGGTGGCCAAAGTACTGGAGTTTCAGCTTTAGCATCAT
>SJYX01014720.1:720713-767644 GCA_006410675.1 Oreotragus oreotragus | reverse complement strand
AAACTTCTGGGCCCAGTGGCAAGGCATCTTGAATTACAGCCTGGACCAACTGCTGCAGAACTCTATGACTCTGAACTTCACTGAGAACTGAAAAATTATTGATGACCTGGAAAATAAGCCAGAACAATATGTTCAATGTCATGTATATTACCTCAAATCCCCATGAATATTTTGAGAGAGTGAGTGGTACAAAGTACAGAAATTTATCTTTTTCTTTTAAGGGAATTGCCCCAGATCTCCTAAACACCTCACTCATAGTCCCTGAACCTTTCCAGTTCCTATCTCTGCTGTAAGTGTGTTTTAACAAGGCCTCTAACTTGCCATTTTCCAAATCCAATCAATGTAGCATCATGTCATCAGTGTAATCTTCAATGTAATGGGCCAGCAGGATGTTTAGCATAATGTTCAAGTTTCCTCTGAATGTGTTAGTTATATCAGAGAGTAGGGGACTTGGAATAACCCAAGCTCACACAGCAGAAGTATATTGCTGCCCCCACCAGGCAAAGGCAACGTACTTCTGATTATCTTTTCTAAGAAATGGGGGGAAATCAAACATTTTCTAGGTCAGTAGCTGCATTTCAAATACCAGGGCATTTGCTCCAGGAACAACATCATATCCAGAACCTCAATAGCAAATTGTCACACTTGGTTAAATTTATGATACTCTATGCAAAGGGCACTTGATAAATGTCACTCTGTGGGCCAAACTCTGCCTGTGGCCTGTTTTTATACAACTTGCAAACTGAGAATGGTTTCTACTTGTTGTAAGGGTAATGAAAATAAAACAAAGAGCATATGAGTGACTATACACTAATAAAAATTAATTTTAAAAAAAGGACATGTGGCAGATACCAAANAAACTCTGCCTGTAGCCTGTTTTTATACAACTTGCAAACTGAGAATGGTTTCTACTTGTTGTAAGGGTAATGAAAATAAAACAAAGAGCATATGAGCGACTATACACTAATAAAAATTAATTTAAAAAAAAGGACATGTGACAGATACCAAATATGGCCCACTAAGCCTCAAACAGAGTTTCCCTTGTGGCTCAGCTGGTAAAGAATCCGGCTACAATGCAAGATCCCTGGGTTAGGAAGATCCCCTGGAGAAGGAAAGGGCCACCCACTCCAGTCTTCTGGCCTGGAGAATTCCATGGACTGTGTAATCCATGGGATTGCTAAAAGTTGGACACGACTGGGCAACTTTCACTTTCAAGCCTCAAATATCCACTGGCTGGCCTTTATAAGGAGTGTGTGCTCTGTAGTCATTCTCCATAACTCACCTGGCTTGAGCACTGGCCAAACACAGGACTCAAAGGACATGTGCAGTGACCACTCCTGAATCTTTCAGTTCCTTGATAATGGCATTGATTTCTATAATTCTTTCCTGGACTGTGACAGTGGTTTTGATTCCCTGTCTTGGTGAGAGAGACTTCTGCTATAATAACCCTCTCCAAAAATCAGAGAGGCCAGATGCCTACTAAATGTATCAATTCTGGGCCTGAGGAGACCCCCAAGGATGCCTGTGTCACATTGCTGGACCCACAGTGAGACAGACTTGGGCCAGGACCTCAGCCTGCCCCTGAAATCCACTGGCTCCATCTTTGGTGAACCACGTGATGTTTGGGCTCTGAGGATTGGTGTGAGTTCAGACCCAATATTTAATGGCCTTCAGAAAGTCTTATTTTTCCTTCTCCATTACATAGTCACCCTGGTTGTATTAGTCGCTGAGACTGCTGTAATAAAGTACCACAAACTGAATTTAAAACAGAAGCTTATTATTGTCTCTCGGTTCTAGAGGCTAGAAGTCTGAGATGAAGCTGTCACTGTGGCTGGCTCCTTTTTTGAGAGTGACTGTTGTTCCTGGCTCTCCCCCAGCTTCTGTCAGCCTCGGGCATTTCCTTGGCCATAAATGGTATTAACTGTCTATGTTTTACATCCCCCTCCCTCTGCGTATATCTGTGTCTAAATGTTCGCTTTTTATAAGAACACAGTCATAGTGGACTATGTTGTTGTTCAGTCACTCAGTCATGTCCGACTCCTTGCAACCCCGTGGACTGCACCATGTCAGGCTTCCTTGTCCTTCACTATCTCTCCGAGTTTGCTCAGACTCATGTCCATTGAGTCAGTGATGCCATCCAACCATCTCATCCTCTGTCGTCCCCTTCTCTTCCTGTCCTCAATCTTTCGCAGCATCAGGGTTTTTTGAATGAGTCGGCTCTTCCCACCAGATGGCCAAAGTACTAGAGCTTCAGCTTCAGTATCAGTCCTTCCAATGAATATTCAGGGTTAATTTCCTTTAGGACTGACTCATTTTATCTCCTTGCTGTTCAAGGAACTCTCAAGAGTCTTCTCCAGTACCATAGTTCAAAAGCATCAGTTCTTCTCACTTGGCCTTCTTTATGGTCCAACTCTCATATCTGTACATGACTACTGGAAAAACCATAGCTTTGACTATACAGACCTATGTTGGCAAAGTGATGCCTCTGCTTTTTAATACTTTGTCTAATGAATTCATCTCAACTTGATTATCTGCAAATCAATTCCAAATACTGTCACATTTACGGGTGCTAGGGGTTAGGATTGCAGCATCTTTTGAGGAGACATAATTTATCTCTAGCCAACAAGCCCTAGTGGATGGCTCAGATCATTCTGGGGAAGGCTCAGCACTGGCATCTGTGGCCTTACTGTGAGGCTCTTCCTCAGGGGGACATGGCCTTTATTCTTGTTGAGAGACTCTGGATTCCACATCAACTCTGAACTACAAAGGCTCGAGGAGCCATGGGTCTTGTGAAGGATGCTGGTGTCCCCTTAGGGCAATTATGAACACCTGAGTGACAGGTGTACCCAAAATGTTGCAGTACTGAATCAGCAGGAGCCTGGGGAGGATAGTTGAGGGTGGAGTTAAAGGTTTTGGACCCCAGGGTTGTTGAGAAGGGTTCACACCATAAGTCCATCCAATAGTGAAACCTCCCTGAGCCTGGAACCCCTGGACCTGCTTCATCTCTGATCTTCCCACAGCTAACGTGCCTGTGCAGTGCCTGGAACTTTCTAGAATGCAGATTTGACCTCATGAAGCCCAGGTGAGAGCATGTCTGCTGAGATCCCAGTGTGGGATTCTGCTAACCCAAGACCACCTTGAGTAGCAAGGTTTCCCTGTTTGAGGGGTGGAGAGTGGGACTCCAGTATTTCTGCAGCATGAATTCTTGGCCACTTTAGACCCAGGACTTGGTTAACCACTAGCAGGATGGTCACAGACTGGTTTCAAATTGGGAAAGGAGTATATCAAGGCTGTATATTGTCACCCTGCTTGTTTAACTAATATGCAAAGCACATCATGAGAAATGCTGGGCTGGATGAAGCACAAGCTGGAATCAAGATTGCTGAGAGAAACAGCAATAACCTCAGATATGCAGATGACACCACCCTTATGGCAGAAAGTGAAGAGAAACTAAAGAGCCTCTTGATGAAAGTGAAAAAATTGGCTTAAAACTCAACCCTCAAAAAATGAAGATCATGGAATCCAGTCCCATCATTTCATGGCAAATAGATAGGGAAACAATGGAAACAGTGAGAAACCTTATTTTCTTGGGCTCCAAAATTGCTGCAGATGGTGACTTCAGCCATGAAATTAAAAGACGCTTGCTCCTTGGAAGAAAAGCTATGACCAACCTAGACAGCATATTAAAAAGGAGAGACATTGCTTTGCTGACAAAGGTCTGTCTAGTGAAAGCTATGGCTTTTCCAGTGGTCATATATTGGATGTGAGAGTTAGATTATAAAGGAAGCTGAGCACTGAAGAACTGATGCTTTCCCATTGTGGTGCTGGAGACTTTTGAGAGTTCCTTGGACTGCAGGAAGACCCAACCAGTCAATCCTAAAAGGAAATCAGTCCTGAATATTCATTAGAAGGACTGATGTTAAAGCTGAAACTCCAATACTTTGACCACCTGATGTGAAGAACTGACTCATTAGAAAAGACCCTGATGCTGGGAAAGATTGAAGGCAGGAGGAGAAGGGGATGGCAGAGGATGAGATGGTTGGATGACATCACCAACTCTATGGACATGAGTTAGAGGGAACTCCAGGAGCTGGTGATAGACAGGGAAGCCTGCCATGCTACAGTCCATGGGATTGCAAGGAGTTGGACACGCCCGAGTGACTGAACTGAACCGAGGATGGCCACAGCCTGTTGTGTGCTTGGTCAGCACATCTCTCCCAAATCTTGGGGAGTGTTATGATGCCAGTCCTCTGAGCATAGCACCTCATCCTCTATGGTCCACCACCCCACGTGCTGTCCTTCCAGAGTCCTGCTGATACCCCTCTGCAACTCTCCTGGACACAGGCTGTGCCTCTGTCTGGGCTATGAGGCATCACAACCTCATGCGCCTGGAAGTGATGCAGAGATGTAGAAATGATCTCATCCTGTGGCTGCATCCCGTGTGAGCTGGGGCGGGGCGGGGGGCGGGGTGTGTGGTTGGGCAATGGTCAGTGGAAGTGTTTATGGAGAGGAAAGATGCTCGGTCTCAGATGGGGGTAGAGGGAACACCTCTGCTGGGGGAAAGGGTCAGGGCATTTGCTCAGGATCCCAAATCGTCATTCTCATCTTTCTGCCCAAGCATCCCAATCTCATATTTAGAGTTTAACTCTTTACTCTCCAGTGTCAAGGCTTTGGTGTAAGGAAGCAGGAAATGATGGACATCTAATTGGTGCTGTAAACCCAGTATTCGGGCTGGACCTGAGCCCCACCCTCACTGCCCTGCCACTCTGGGGGCTTAGCCAGGAAAACCTTCCCACTGTCCCATTCCCAGGACATTCTCAGCCCTCCATTTCTTCTTTCCTTCTTGAACATTGTGTAGCTCTTGGAAGAAGCCAACTGACTCCCATCTTTACCACTTGACTGTTACCAGGGAAATGAGATACCCCCCCAGCTCACACCCCTCTGCCTCACCTCCTCAGGTACCCTGCCTTACCTTCACTCCACACCACCTTTGATGGGTTTGTGACCTGTGCCTGGAGACCTGCCCGGGGAGACAAACTTGGGTCTCATTTTCAGGATCTGTTAAGAAAGAGGGTCACTGTTGGTAGCAATTTCTGTGTCAATCAGCTGGCTTGTTACTCCCAATCCAGGAAATTAAAGGAAAGTTAGATGGACAGTGCTGACCACTCTTTGGGGCTTGTGAACCTCTCTGCCAGAGGAGTGAGGAGAGGGACCGGTTTTGGGGGGCTGGAGAAGACCAGTGTGTGAAGAACACTGCCCACTGGGGCTGGAGGTGGACCTGGGATCATGGCCCATCCAGGGTGACTCTGCTGACTTCCTCCTAAGGACCTGTGTCCTGCTGGCTCCACCACAGTGCCCAGAAGCCAGAGGGCATGAGGGCAGGACACAGCCAATGCAGCGCCACCCCCCAGGGGCTCAGAGAGCTGATGAGATGGGCAGACAGAGGACACCCAGCTCTCCCAACTCAGACACTGACCCTTGAGCAGAACCAGTGTGGGGGTGAGGGGATGGGACAAGTCGGGCCAAGTCACACCACGGGCAGTGGGGGTGGCGGAGGGGGCCCAGAGGTGGAGAACTTTATCCCCAAAGCAGGAAGATCTGCTAGGTATGCAAAACCAGGGGCATCCTCCACCCCAGAACCCTAGCACGAGAGGATGGCAGGTTAGATCAGGCTCCAGCTCCCTTGGGGTCCATCCACATTATTTTCCAATAAGAAAAGTGAAACCCAGAGGACTTAAACTATTTATACAAGATGACACGACCCCTTAGCAGACCAACACTCAATTCAGTGCATTGTCTTCTTCAACAAGTGGTCATTAAAAAAAAAAAATAGAACCATAAATTATCCTATGATTCTGCGATCTTAGTTAGCCTCGTCTTCTAGGAGTCTTGGAGTCATTGCTGCAAGTCTGAGATGGCTTGAGAGTGACAGGGGCTTTGCTAGCCATACCACCTACATGGGAGGTCAAAGTTATACAGGCACAAGGAGTGAGTAACACACAGCCATGTATCCCGCACATTGCGCCTCTCCTGGAGACCCTGTCTTGGGATTGGCAGCCGGAGCCAGGGGGCTGGGCTGGGGCTGAGCCCTACTCAGAACGTGGCTGCCCCAGTTGTGACTCTACTCCTCTCCCAGAGGGACCACCAGGGCAAACTTACCAGGTCATCCAAGAAAAATCAGTCTCTCTCCAAGGCCTGACTCTTTCCCCAGAGCCTAATCTTTCAACGAAGAGAAAACATTTCTCTGATATTCATTCATTCATTCTTCAACAGATATTTATTGAATAAGGCACCCCAGGTGCTCGTCCACCTAACACACCAGGTAGGTGAAGCCCTGCGTGTCACGGACCTTCTGCTCTGCTGGAGGGCTGGGAGAGGATCGATAAATAACAAGCCCAGGGTGCAAGCAAATCCCTGTGTCCCTTAGAAGGTAGTGAGAGCTGCAGAGCAGGAAGGTCCAGAGCAGGGGAAGGACCTGGGACACGGGGGCTAGAGGAGACCTCTTGGGTGCAGAGTCGAGGAGGCCGCACCTGGAGGACCCGAGCAAGGGAGCCCCTCCCAGATGTGGGTCTCCCGCTTACGGGAGAGCCCGATACGTCATCAGCATCACATCAGCTCTTATACACACAACCTCACTGTGAAAAGGACTCCGTTGTAAAGGAAAGAACAAAGCAAAAAAATGTATTAATTAGTTTTTAAGATTTGTTGCTGCTTAATCTCTAAGTCTTGTCCAAATTTCGCAATGGACTGTAGCCTGCCAGGCTCCTGTGTCCATGGGATTTCCCAGGCAAGAATACTGGAATGGGTTGCCATTTCTTCCTCCAGGGGATCTTCCCAACCCAGCGAGGAATTGAACTTGCATCTCCTGCATTGGCAGGCATACTCTTTACCACTGAGCCACCAGAGAAGCCTGATTTTTAAGATAAATCATCTTCAATACTTTTGAAGAAAAATAAAGTAATTTATCCTTAATTAATTAAGATAAATAAGTACAAATGCTCCTACAATGCCACAGTGTAAGTAGGAGGTTGACCATATGTGAGTTTTCAATGTGGATGCCAGCAGGAAAGGGGCCCCTCAGGACAAGGCCAGGTCAAAGAGCCTATGGGTGCTTTGAGCATGCACCAGTTTCCCAGGGGAAAGTCTGACCAGACAAGCAAACAGGGAAAAGAAGTTTGAAGTCCAGCTCCTAGTATTTTCTGCTCTTCTTGTCCAGGCACAGCTGTTCAATGTGACATGAATCTTGAAAATCGTTGAAAACAGCTGCACCCCAACTTGAAAAGGACCACACCAGGCCGGGGGGGCTCACCTGTCCCCTGTCCTTCCCTGCACCACCATGGGGGAAGCCCATGGCCATCGCTGACCCTGTGTCTGGCATGGTGTGTGCATCTCTCCCTATGAATCACCCTCAAGTAAGTGTGCTGTTGACTTAGTAGGACCACCATGGGGGAAACCCATGGCCACTGCTGACCCTGTGCCCGGCATGGTGTGGGCGTCTCTCTCTGAGTCACCCTCCAGTGAGTATGCTGTTTGCTTAGCAGGAGGGTCTCTGAACAGCTCAGGCGCTGGACGAGGTCATGACCAGGGAGACTCCCACAGGATAAGAGAGGAACTTTCTGAATCTCCAATCTTTCAGCCACGATGACCGCACGATAATGCATTATTCTCTATCAGCAAACCTGTCAGTTTGGCTTGGCTGCATTTGGAAAACACCTTTTAATCAGCGGAGATTACTTGGAATAAAAGGTTTTGGGGCCCTCCTTAGGCAAACGTTATCTGGCCCTCTGTAGAAAGCAAACAGAGCCTGTGGTATAAGATCGAGGGCCAGGACCCACTCTCATCCTGGATCGCAGGCCCTCTGGACAGAGCAGGAAGTCACGGCCGCTATGGAGCCCAAGGTGATCTGCGTGGTGGTGCTGGTCTTTGCACTGGCTCTCAGCAGCCTGGCGCAGGTCGAGACTGGTAAGACAGCCCCTTCTTGCTCCGCACTGGGCATGCTGGGCAGAGGCCCACCTCTGGGGGCAGTCAGGGCTTCATAACGTACTTTTGAGCCAAGTGCTGTTTTGGGCCAGGAGCTGTTCTAGGCCCTGGAGAGATTTTGGATGGCATAGGGGGCAGCGGGAGGGCAGCGGGGTCCGTGGAGGCGCTGGGAACTGGGGTAAGAAAGCAATGATGCCTGTCCTTAGCTGTTCAGTCGCTAAGTCATCCAGCCTCTTGCGTCCTCGTGGACGGCAGAGCGCCAGGCTCCTATGTCCCCCATTAGCGCCTGTAGAAATAGTAGTGTTAGTCACTCAGTCCGACTCTTTTCGATACCATGGACTGTAGTCTGCCAGGCTCCTCTGTCAGTGGGATTCTCCAGGCAGGAACACTGGAGTGGATTGCTATTCCCTTCTCCAGAGGATCTTCCCAACCCAGGGATCGACCCCAGGTCTCCTGCATTGAAGGCAGATTCTTGACCATTTGAGCTACAGGGAAGACCTCCTGAGGTTTGCTCAAATTCACATCCATTGAGTTGGTGACACTATCTAACCACTGAACTGGCATCGCCTGCATTAGTAGGCAAATTCTTTACCACAGAGCCACCAGGAAAGCCCTGTCTTCAGAACCGCTGCTAGAACATACTACTGCTTTTTAAGTATCACATTTCAAAGAGCTGTCTTTAATGTCGGGAATAAGAATAGCTCTTCCAAATGTCTGAGCCAAATTCTGCCCCCTTGGGGCTGGACCCACTCAAGGTCCACATAAATGTCCAAGAGCCTATTCTGAGGGTCGCTGTCCCTGGGAACCCCTCCCACAGGTTCTGTGGGCTCCTGGGACCCCTGCTCTGTGGAACCCAGACCCTGTCCCACTGGTGTGTGTGTCCCTAGTGCATGGGCATCACCAAGTGAGGGACTTAAGGCGGGAGGTCCCACTGCCTCCTCTGAATGTGTCTGTCTCAAATCCTTTATCTGTGCAACGGGGTCAGTCTTCAGCTTTAGAGGGTTGTCACAAAATTAAGTGGTATTTGGGAAAAGCTACAAAGTGCCGTATAAACGTTATTTATTGCTGGTAGATATATTTTTAAATGGAGGGGGCAGGAGAAGAATTTTCCAAAGTTTTTGGAATGAGGATTCCCATAGAGGTTTGAAGGGAGGTAAAGAACGGTTCCCATGGGTCTCTGGGCTCCTTTCAAGGACCTCAAGACTCAGGAACAGAGGATCAGGCATGGGGGTTCAGGGGAGGGCGCGCCACAGTCTAAGGAAAGGAGGAGGGAGCGAGCTGGACCTGAAAGGAGGCATGACCTGCTGTGGGGATGGAGGAAGTGGTCTGTGCCTGGCCGCCCATACCCACTGGCCCGTCTGTGTCTTCCCTGCCAGCCTAGCGCCTAGCTCTGCCTGCTGCACAGCCTGGCTCCAGGAGGCTGTGCAGCCCAGCCCTGTTCCCCACCATCCAGGCTGCTTCTGGCTGCCCGCTGGCCCTGCCCTAGGGCCCAAGGCTCAGCATTTCTCTGTAGATCTCACAGGTCAGCCATCCTGTGACAACGGAAAACTCCATTCAATTGTAGTGAAGCTGCTGCTGCTAAGTTGCTTCAGTCGTGTCTGACTCTGTGCGACCCCCAGAAACAGCAGCCCACCAGGCTACCCCGTCCCTGGGATTCTCCAGGCAAGAACATGGAATGGGTTGCCATTTCCTTCTCCAATGCATGAAAGTGAAAAGAGAAAGTGAAGTCGCTTAGTCGTGTCTGACTCCTAGCGACCCCATGGACTGCAGCCCTCCAGGCTCCTCCGTCCATGGGCTTTTCCAGGCAAGAGTACTGGAGTTGGGGGCCAGTGTAAGTGTAGCCTTGGATGGAAGTCATTTCCGCCTAGTCCTGTTATGCAACAGAAAATGGTGGGCAAGGTAGACTCCTGTGGACAGAACCCTTGGAAACCTTCAGTTCCTATTTAGGATAGCAGCAGGTACGGCGGGGGCGGTTGGGGAGGATCAGGTTACCCAGCAAAGTAGCCCCTCCCCCTCCCCTAGGGAGAGAAAGGACATGAGAACTGTGGTCCCAGCTCTGCACACACAGCCCGTCTTGACCTTTCCCACCGCCCTGCCCAGTGGAGTGGGTGATAATCACCTTTGCTCTATGTCAAGACAGAAGCCTTGTGTGATGAGCCCTGACTTAGGACACTCAGCTGGACTCCATGGGGGACAAATGCGGCTTCCTGCCCCTCAGTCTAGGAGAGGCCCTGCACCTACCTGTCTTTGACTGGACTGTCTTTCAGAACGAGCGCGATGCCCTAGGTCAAGGCCAGCCCATGACAGCGTCTGCTCTGGGTCTCGGGCCTGCCCTCCTCTTTGACTCTCTTCCCTCTTCTGTTAGGGCACCTTCCCTCCCGTCTCTTTATCACCCATGCTCCTAATGCCTCCGTTGCACGTCCCTCTAGCCCCGAGGACAGACTTGTCTGGGAGTGGATGGAGCACCTGCACAGCCAGGCCTCCCTCTGGAACCCGGCTGATGGCCCTCATCCACAGGCACCCTGAGACCAGGTGTGGAGAAGAGCCCCCCATTCTCCATTGCCACCCCAAGAGAGAGAAGGGGCTTCAGACTCTCCTGCCCCTGCCTCAATCTGTCCACTACCAGATCTGAGCGGCGCTCCTTCTCAGAGCCCCAAGTCCAGACCCCACAGGTCTTGCACCTAGATCACGTGGGCACTTCCAGCTGCCCATCATCCCTGCATGTTCTATGCCTTGGGTCAGTGGCCTCACGAACCTGGCTAGAGCGTCTGAGTGGCTCCCTTTGCTCAAGAGCTGCAATCATCCACTCCTAGCCCTCAGCCGGCCTTCCCCGTACCGCCCCACCCACCTCCCCCTCTTACCTGGAACACACCTTGCTCTCTCTCTGCACCACCTTTGAACACTTTGCTCTCTCTCTCCTTGGAATACCCATTGCCTCGTTCTCACCTGGCCAACCTCCTCCAACAGAAGGCCCTCTTCACTTTGTTCAGTCTGTAATCAGTCACCCCTGCTGGGCTTGCCCTGTGGCTGGCTGTGCTACGCTGTTTCGTATGTTTATTTGACTTCCTTCTCCATCGGACTGTTAGCTTCTCAACAACCGCTTCTCTATTTTCAGTTTCCGGGTCCCTGTTACCCAGCATGTGGCCTGGTGAGAACTTGATCTTTGAGGGGATAAAAAGATTCCTGTCTGTGTCCTGTGCTAGCTCCAGTTTCTAGCACCCACAAACAGTGCTCAACACCCATCTAGTGACTAAAGTTTAATAACTGTTCGTTGACGTTAATGAGCCAATGGGTCAATTGCCTGGGTAGGTGCAAAGTCTATGCATCTCGGACACCTTGCATTGTTCCTGAGTTTCAGTGTTTCCGCGCCAGTAAGTGAGCTCCGGGGCTCCATGGGCTGCTCGTCTGATGGCTGATTTAACTGGGGAAGGAAGCAGAGCGGAGGGAGGGTCATAACAGGGACGGAGTCAGCCCAGGACTTACTTTCACCCTGTGGCCCATATCCTTTCAGAAACGTGTCAGGTGGAACCCCATCAAAGACAGAATTGCGGTCACCCCGGCATCACGGCTAAGGAGTGCAAAGATAAAGGCTGCTGCTTTGACAGCACAGTCCGTGGAGTCCCATGGTGCTTCCAAACTGCTCCCGTGGAGGAAGGTAGGGCCTTGTCGACACCACAGAGCCTGAATACACGGGGCCACTGGACCCTAATTCAAGCTGCCAGCTGCGTTTTTACCCAGAGTAATGGCCTCGGGGTGACTAGGAAGATGTGGTTTTGCCTAAATCAGTGTGAATCCAGGGCTGGGGGATGGAAAGGGCTGAAAGACTTGTTTGGTGGGGCACCCTACGTTCTCCTGGCTTTTCTTCACATGTCTAACCATGGATCTGTGAAGAGCTGTCCTTGGTAATGCTTCGTGGCTCACTTGGGGTTGGGGGCGTAGAAAGAGTGACAATTACAATACAAAGACCATCCTTGTTTTCTAAAGAATTTTCCCAGTGATGTTTTTAAGTAAATTCTCTGTGATTATTTAAAAGTGAAAGAAAATACTTATTCTCGCCAATCTCTTCTCTTGGACACTTCACCCTTGCAGTGTGCGAGTTTTAGATACTTTTCCGGTGGAAATGGCATTAGAGTGAGAAGGACGTCTGCCTGGTGCCAGGGGCTCAGCCCCATCGCCGGCCGGATATCTTGGAGTCCTATGAACCTGAACTCCCTGCCTGGATTGACTGCTCAGATTCTTTGTATTCCAAATTAGCCTAAAAATTAAAAGAGATGAACGTTCCTCTCTGCTTGCACTTCTTATAAACATATAAACAGTTTTCCCTTCTTTGAAAGAGAAATGCGATACTTGTGCCTCTGGGTTCTCGCTGGGGATTACGCATTAACTCAGGCTATCTGGGGCCGGAGACCGTGGCTTGTAACACTGTTAGGTTGTCTTGGCGGATCTCAGTCATCGGGGTCCGTGCACCAGGCCTTCGAGTTAAAAAGCCTCAGAGAAGCCCACGCCCTTGTCAGATCATGAAAACAGGCTCCAGTTCAATCACATTCTTCACATATTCATTGTGGTAACAAAAATTGCCTTGCAATTTCACGTCCCTCACACGGAAACTGACTTAGGAGATAAAACCCACAGCAAAGTGCCTGAATGTACTCATAATAAAAACAATTGAGGAGGACGGCATGAGTTGACCCCTTGAGGAAACTCCCCCACCCACCAGGCTCCCCAGACGTGAGCTCCGAGTTGGAAAATAGAACAAAAGGGAAGGGTTGAGAGTCCCCAGTGACCCCTCGTCACCGACACAAGAAAGACAGAGGGAAGCCAGTCGGACCTGCCTGGACCTGAGCAGACACCCCCACCCAGGTGGGCAGTGCTGCCTGAGCAGCCTCTGGCGCCCCCAGCCCCACTTGCTCAGTGGGAACAAGAAAAACACCCCCCACCTCCCATCCACCCTGGGCAGTCAGCCCTGCTCCAGGGAGCTCAGCCCAGCCAGTCCCGCTCCTGGACACCCCCCTCCCAGGTGCTTGATCCTGGGGTCCCTGGAGCCCTGGGAGCGCTCTGGCTCTCCACAGCCAGCTGGTTCCTGGGAGGTAGGGGCAGTGCTCTTGGCTTGACCAGTTGTTTCCAAATTTACCAGAAGAGCTGTCACCCACCCTCAGCCCTGGCCGCCAGGGCAAGCAAGCACAGATGTCCCGGGGGCCAGGAGATGCACTACGCACGTGAAACAGCCAAGATGGGGCCCCCAGGACACGCATACAGCAGCAGGCGTGTGCCTATGTGCCGTGAGGATCACTGTAGCCTTCCTTCACTGGAGAACGTGCAGAAACATGTTGGCTTTTTTCCCTTTTAATCTGTAGCATCTCTGATCTTTTTCAACATCTTTGCCTGCTGCTGCTGCTGCTAAGTGGCTTCTTTGGCTGCTAGCGAGAGGTAAAAACCAACTATTCGGTTGGCCCCTTTGGAAATGCTGTGTGTGATTGTAAGTTATGCAGCTTCTGTGGGTAATACTGTGGTCCCTGGGGGTAAGTGGCCAGTCTCCTCTTCCTCTCCCTGCCCCNAGCCGGATATCTTGGAGTCCTATGAACCTGAACTCCCTGCCTGGATTGACTGCTCAGATTCTTTGTATTCCAAATTAGCCTAAAAATTAAAAGAGATGAACGTTCCTCTCTGCTTGCACTTCTTATAAACATATAAACAGTTTTCCCTTCTTTGAAAGAGAAATGCGATACTTGTGCCTCTGGGTTCTCGCTGGGGATTACGCATTAACTCAGGCTATCTGGGGCCGGAGACCGTGGCTTGTAACACTGTTAGGTTGTCTTGGCGGATCTCAGTCATCGGGGTCCGTGCACCAGGCCTTCGAGTTAAAAAGCCTCAGAGAAGCCCACGCCCTTGTCAGATCATGAAAACAGGCTCCAGTTCAATCACATTCTTCACATATTCATTGTGGTAACAAAAATTGCCTTGCAATTTCACGTCCCTCACACGGAAACTGACTTAGGAGATAAAACCCACAGCAAAGTGCCTGAATGTACTCATAATAAAAACAATTGAGGAGGACGGCATGAGTTGACCCCTTGAGGAAACTCCCCCACCCACCAGGCTCCCCAGACGTGAGCTCCGAGTTGGAAAATAGAACAAAAGGGAAGGGTCGAGAGTCCCCAGTGACCCCTCGTCACCGACACAAGAAAGACAGAGGGAAGCCAGTCGGACCTGCCTGGACCTGAGCAGACGCCCCCACCCAGGTGGGCAGTGCTGCCTGAGCAGCCTCTGGCGCCCCCAGCCCCACTTGCTCAGTGGGAACAAGAAAAACACCCCCCACCTCCCATCCACCCTGGGCAGTCAGCCCTGCTCCAGGGAGCTCAGCCCAGCCAGTCCCGCTCCTGGACACCCCCCTCCCAGGTGCTTGATCCTGGGGTCCCTGGAGCCCTGGGAGCGCTCTGGCTCTCCACAGCCAGCTGGTTCCTGGGAGGTAGGGGCAGTGCTCTTGGCTTGACCAGTTGTTTCCAAATTTACCAGAAGAGCTGTCACCCACCCTCAGCCCTGGCCGCCAGGGCGAGCAAGCACAGATGTCCCGGGGGCCAGGAGATGCACTGTGCACGTGAAACAGCCAAGATGGGGCCCCCAGGACACGCATACAGCAGCAGGCGTGTGCCTATGTGCCGTGAGGATCACTGTAGCCTTCCTTCACTGGAGAACGTGCAGAAACATGTTGGCTTTTTTCCCTTTTAATCTGTAGCATCTCTGATCTTTTTCAACATCTTTGCCTGCTGCTGCTGCTGCTAAGTGGCTTCTTTGGCTGCTAGCGAGAGGTAAAAACCAACTATTCGGTTGGCCCCTTTGGAAACGCTGTGTGTGACTGTAAATTATGCAGCTTCTGTGGGTAATACTGCGGTCCCTGGGGGTAAGTGGCCAGTCTCCTCTTCGAGAGGAGGATCCTGCCTGTCTCAGGATCTCATGAGGAACCTCAGGCTCAGAATCAGGAGTGATCAGGAGCAAAGGGAGATGCGTGTGAGAAGAAATTAAAGGCACTTCTTTAGTTTTCAAAGCAAACCCCACTACAAATGTTATCTCACTCTGATCTTCATCCCCGTTTTGGAAGCTGAGAAACATTTAATAACTCGCCCAAGTGAGCAGACACACAGATCAGACTGGCACATCAGATTCATGAGAAATGGAGAGCCACCTGAATCCAAGTTTACTAATTTCAAAGATGCAATCAAGAGAAAGCCAAGAATGGGGCCTGGGACATGACCTAGGCACACTCCTCCTTTCCCCAGGCACAGCACCGTGTGGGTTACACCACTTTCCAGGGGGCCGTGATGCACAGATTGGGGGTCCTGCCCCACTGTCCCGCCCCTCTTTAGAGCTGGGCGGATGATAGGGAGTGGACCAAGCACCCACAGCTGGGGAGTGAGGGAGCCTTCTGGGTTTCCACTGGCCTATCTGGGACCTCGTCAGACCCTTCTTGAGGCCCGGCTGGTCCACCCCCTGCTCCTTGTTCTCCCCACATCCCCCAGCCCCTGAGAGAAGGGCTTTCTCCCAGGACACAGCAGGCCCATTCCCCCGTGACTACCATCCATTACTTTCCTCTTTCTTCCCTGACCCCACCCTATAAAGAATGATGGAAAGACTCACTTTCCCAACTTTTCTTTTAGTTAGAAGCAGGGCTCCTTTCTGACCCATGACGCAAAGGGGGCATCTACCTAAAGGCTCTGGGGAAAGGCTTTACCCCTTGGTGAGAGGAGAGCTCCCTCTAGCTGTCCTGAATGGCCTCTGCAGCCTGTCTTTAGATGCTGTGTGATATGAGGGTGTGATGCAATGCTTCAGGCAGCCATTCTGTGATAATGAGGAAAAGTCACAGCACTGGAAACTTGTTATCCCTGAAACGCTGACTTGGCCCCAGCATCACCCATGCCCAGACTTCCAGTTAAGTAAATCTGAATATTCTTATGGATTAAACCAATGCTGGCTGAGTGTTCTCTTCCTTGTCAGTGCTTTACCAAGGCCTGTGTCTTCCCTGTACCTTAGAGCAGTGAGCCTTCATCCCAGATACCATGGATAGGGGCAAATTCTCACCAAGTTAAATGTCCTCATCCAGTCCTTCAGCCTGGGCTCTTCATCTATTAAAGGAATGTGGACAATCCGCTCTCTCCAGCACATGTAGTGTTTCATTAACTTTTCATTTACCATCTGCCTGTCTCAGGATCTCATGAGGAACCTCAGGCTCAGAATCAGGAGTGATCAGGAGCAAAGGGAGATGCGTGTGAGAAGAAATTAAAGGCACTTCTTTAGTTTTCAAAGCAAACCCCACTACAAATGTTATCTCACTCTGATCTTCATCCCCGTTTTGGAAGCTGAGAAACATTTAATAACTCGCCCAAGTGAGCAGACACACAGATCAGACTGGCACATCAGATTCATGAGAAATGGAGAGCCACCTGAATCCAAGTTTACTAATTTCAAAGATGCAATCAAGAGAAAGCCAAGAATGGGGCCTGGGACATGACCTAGGCACACTCCTCCTTTCCCCAGGCACAGCACCGTGTGGGTTACACCACTTGCCAGGGGGCCGTGATGCACAGATTGGGGGTCCTTGACCCTAAGTGCTCCTGCAGTCAGGGTTTCCAGCAGGAAAGTGCCTTCCTTCTGGCATATTCGCCAGACTGTGGAGCAGAGGCCAGGTGATAGGAGGCCAGCTGGGTCTCCTGCCCACTGAGGAAGTGAATGACAGAGGGCCAGTGCCTTCAATCACCACCTCCACCCACTCCCACCATGTTACACAGAAAAAACCTGAGATCTGTGAGCCCTGATGGCTGGACCACCTCCTCTGGTGTCCGCCTGCATGGATGTGTGATTTCGAGACTCTATCATCTGGACACCAAGCCTCTCGAGCTCACCAGTGTGAGGAAGAAAAAGTGGGGGACTCTTGCAGAGGCACCCCCACATGGCCCAGCCCCATGCAGGGGCAGGAAAGAGGATTCCACTTGGCTCCTGCCACACTGTCCTTCCCAAGAATCACAAAATCCATAAGAATTCTGATAGTGGAGGCAGCTGAGAGCAGGCACCCAGACAGCACATCGGGAGGACCTGTCAGAATAGACGCAGGATGCTCTGGGAAACCAGGTGTCCTGAGAAGGTGAGCAAGCCTGTGCCCGCCTGCACTGTCCAGCCTCTGCTGTCCTGGAGGTCCCAGTGTGTCCCAGTGCTCAGGGAGGCTGTGGAGGGAGGGAGGCAGGAGCTGAGGTGCCACGTGTTTCCTATGTTCACAGCCAGGATGGGGGAGACGAGGGAGGAGATGGGGGGGGGCAGAACAGGGTGAGAGTGAAATATCTTCTCACCACTGTAAAGGAGTGTAAAGAAGTGACCACAACCCACAGGGGTCGGCCTGCCCCTGTGACCCCTCCCATCATAGTCCCCCATCATCTGCCTCTCCCATCATGCACCCACCTGCACCCCCCTCCCCATGAAGGTGATTGGTTGGTCCCAGGGAGGGAAGTCTGGGTTTCCTGGGAGCCTGGGCCACTGCCCCACCCCACACCTTGCTGCAGCCAGGAGTCCATGGGCAGGGAAGCAGGGCTGACAGCAGGTCCTGGAGCAGTGGGCGCCTTCTCACAGCCAATGTGGAAGCCTTGAAGCATCCGGGAGTGGTGGGAAAAGCGCAGGCTGCTTGATAAAGTGCCTGAATGAAAACAGCCCTGCTGATAAGGCCCGAGGAGCCTTTAACAGTTTGGGGACCTTCTCACATGCATGCACACACGCATGTGTGCACACACACAGATGGAAACACACAGCTCTAAAAAGGTCTGTGCGCCTCCCACCTCCAACCTTGGACACCGGTTGGGGATGAGCTCTCTTGCGCCTCAAACCCACTGGATTTCTGCCAGCAGAGGGAAGGCCACCTTACTATTTTCTACATCTGAGCACGTCACTTGTTAGTGGGAAGCTTTATGTTTTCTCTTTGCTTTTCAAGATGGGCCTTCAACTCGAGAACAGTACGACGGAGTGATGTGTCTGTATAGAGTTTTCCTGGCTTTTGCACATGTGAAGCGATGAGGCTAACTGGCCCCGGTCAGCACGGCTGAGTGACATCCTACGTGCTGCCCTTTCCCTCCATCCTAGAAGCCGCCAACTCAGAGAACTTTCTAGAACTTTCCATGTCCTTGAAGAGCTTCAGATGAAAGTTTAGGAAGTCTCATGGGAGAGATTCGTGTTGGGGGGGAGTTGGGGGTCTTCTGGTGGACAGCTGGGTGGGAGGGGTTATCTCTGTCAGTGGAATGGGTGACAGTGTATAACCCAGGAGCCCATGAGAGCACAGCTCTCCCCACAGCCGGAGGGGCCTGGCAGGGAAGGCGAGGCGCAAGTCCTCACTCCTGGGACTGGCTGTGCCCCTAGCCTGGGGTTCTAGTAACACCTGAAGCCATGTGGCACCCCTTCCCCATTCCTCATCAGCTCGCGTTGGTGTCCTCGTCGGCTGCCAAGCAAAACACCACAGATGGGGCGGCATAAACAGCAGATATTATTCTCAAAGTTCTAGAGACTGGAGGTGCAAGGTGAAGGTGTGGGCAGCGTTGGTTTCTCCTGAGGGCTTCCTCCTTGTCATGTAGACATCTGTCTTCACTCTGCGTCGCCTGTGTGAGCCTGTGTCCCAATCGCCTCCTCATTCTAGAAGGACACCAGTCTTATTGGACCAAGGTCCACCCCACTGGCTTCATTTTAACTTAATTACCTTTCAGAGACTCCATCTCCAAATAAGATCACGTTATGAGGTCCTGACATGTGACTTTAGGGGAGATCATTCAACCCAGAACAGCTGGTGTCTCTTACAACCAAGGAACCCCAGTCAATGAAAATTACCAAAGGGCAGGGATCATGACTATTTGCTCTTGGGACTAGCCAGTTCTGCTCCAGGTGGTAAGAAAACAAAAGGACCGCGTGAGCCGGAGAGCATGTCAAGTACAGACAGTGAGCAAACCCAGAGGCAGTGAGGCGTGGGTGACACCCATACGGTGTGTTGCTGTTGTCCAGTCATTAAGTCGCGTCTAACTCTTTGCCACTCTGTGGACTGTAGCCTGCCAGGCTCCTCTGTCCCTGTGGTTTCCCAGCAAGAATACTGGAGCGGGTTGCCATTTCCTCTTCCAGGGGAACTTCCCCACTCACGGATCGACCTTGCATCTCCTGCAGGCACATTCTTTACCTCTGAGCCAGCAGGGTGGCCACGAAGGACAAAGGACATACAGTGTGTTAAGAACAGTTAGGGAGCGGGTCACATGTGGGATGTGTTATATGACAAAGAGGACGCAACTGGAAGAATGTCATCACAGATGGGACTGGACCCAGCCCATCAGAAGCTGACCACTCATCTCCAGACTGACTGCTCCATCATCCCTGATCAAGTTCCCACTGGTGACCCTTGTGCTGGTCCAATTTAAGGCCCCGTGTGTCACCCCAGAAACACAGACGAACACCGTGGCTGCCCTGTGGGTCACTGGGGGTGCAGCTGGGCCAGCACTGCTTGCCCAGAGTCTCTCCAATAGAGCCTGAGTGTGGTGGCCCTGCCCACGTCCTGGGCCCTTGCTCAGACCCCAGTTCTGGTCCTTGTCACCATGTACTGATGGGAAGTCCAAGAGAGGAACAGGACATCTCAGGACTCGGGATCCAGTCTTTCCACTCACTTGCACCCCACGCAAAGTGCAAGCCTGCCACCTCTGGCCCTCACTTTTTGCCACGTGCTGGAGACTGATTTACTAAAACGCGTGGCTCAAACACCATAACTGGACCTGCGAGTCTTCCCACCCTGTGGCTGGCTGTGTGCATGGAGGTTATCGCTGCTGACAGATGATTGCCCTCGCAACAACAGACTTCTGTTCAGAATACGTTGAACTAAGGATCAGACCAGGAACCAACTGCTGAGGCCACGTTGTGGCTTCAGATCCTATTTGTAGGGTCACTGGGAAGGGTCCTGTTAGCTTAAGGAAACTCCCTCACCTTTCTTTGTGCATGTGGGCAGGGACAGTTTGTGGAAATACTCAGAGCTTGTGAGCCCGATAGGAATAATCACCCAAGAAGAGACATGTCCCAGGCCAATCCCAGCACAGGGACTTAATGGAAGGGATCAAACAGTCACTGGTTTAAAGGTTCGAGCGGGCACATCACAGATATACATAGAAAAACTAAATTGTGTAATTTTAAAGGTATTTCTTAATTGTTCTCAGCTCTTAATATTGCCCCGAGCTGGACATTTTGGGGTTAGCAAACTGATTAAATTAGGAAAAACCAGACATACTCACATATACATATGTAGCATATATATGTGGTACAGTGAGGTTTGAAAGTGTTACTCACTCAGTTGTGTCCAACTCTTTGCAGCCCCATGGACTGTAGCCCGCCAGGCTCCTCAGTCTACGGGAATTCTCCAGGCAAGAATATTAGAGTGGGTTGCCATTCCCTTCTCCAGGGAATCTTCCCAACCCTGGGATCAAGCCTAGGTCTCCTGCATTGTAGGCAGATTCTTTACCATCCAAGCTACCAGGGAAACTTAGTAAACCTATAAGTAGGGAACCTCTATGCTGAAGGCAAATATTGGTGGGACTTTCTACATTTAAATCTGATTTAGTACCTCAGTGGGGAAGGAAATGGCCACCCACTCCAGTATTCTTGCCTGGAGAATCCCAGGGATGGAGGAGCCTGGTAGGCTGCCATCTATGGGGTCACACAGAGTCGGACACAACTGAAGCGACTTAGCAGCAGCAGCAGCAGCAGTACATCAGTGTGGCAAACTCAGAAGGGCTGAGGGTTCACCTTATTTGCAGATTAATGGCTTCATGGGTGCTGGCAGAGGACAGGAGACTCTTGGCTCAGAGATAAAGACCTCACCACACTGCACAGCTAGCAATGTAAGCAGCAGCACGTTTGGTTCCCTTGTCCCCACGTCCTGCAGGGGTGACACAGATGAGCTCAGATGGACATCAGCACACACGGAGTCGCATCGCAGGGGAGGAAGCCTGACGTCTCCTGGAGCTCAAATGGCACTAGTGGTAAAGAACCTGCCTGCTAAGGCAGGAGACGCAAGAGACACAGGTTCTATCCCTGGATCGAAAAGATCTCCTGGAGCAGGAAATGGCAACCCACTCCAGTATTCTTGCCTGGAAAATACCGTGGGCAGAGGGGCCTGGTGGGCTTACAGTCCATGGGGCTGCAGAGTTGGACAAGACTGAGTAAGCACACACGTACGCAACCTTGCCTGCCCGCTGCTCCAGAGGGAGATACCTTATAAATGTTCCAAGGTTGTTGCCACACCAACATCCTTGCAAAGACAGCCTGGAAGAAAGGACAGATTGGATCACCCCTTATTCATCTCACTGGGGAGGGGGGATTCCCACCCAAGGCTACAAGGGCGGTGAGACCCTGGAGAGACGGGCCGATAGCAGTTTTCCAGTCACATATTCCTCGCCCCAGGAGGGGAGGCCACCCTGCCGTGCAGGGCCTTGGGGGGTTGCAGAAGAAAGGTTGAACCACAGCGGCTGCAGGAGGAGCCATGCAGTATCAGGAGGGTGGGGTGCCCACTCATTCTTGCAAGAGGATGTGATTGGCTTGTTTGAATAAGTCTGCAGCCTGGCAGCGAAGTCAAGTCCGCTACTTGGGGACAAGCAGGAACTGTGCCCAGCCCCTTGATAAGAAGGTTGCTTGGCTAAGGGGCCCTACCTGTGGGAGCCAAGTAGGGCAGAGAACTCCTGGTTAGGCCTCTCGAGGCCTCTCAGTTTCACCAGATGTCAGGGCAGCACTTAACATTCAATTATAATTTTAGGTCCAATACCATTGGGACAGTTAGTGCCTCATTCACAAGATGTGGAAACACGAGAGATGCACAGGGAATTGTCTCCCAGCAACCAGAATACTGAATATACCGTTTTCACAACAGAAGTGGGGAAAAAACCACTAAGGCACATTTCTGTAGCATTTCATTTATAAAATAAAATATGATTATTTCTTTCCACTTTTAAAAATTTATCTTTAGAGTTGTAATAAAATACAGGAAAGGACTTTTTTTTTTCTCCTTAAAAGACCAGAGAGTAAATATTATAGGTTCCTGGGCCATACGGTTTCTGCCACAGGTAATCAACTCTGCAGTTGTAGCTAGAAAGTGGCCACAGACAGTGTGTGAACAAATGGGTATGACCGTATTTTAATAGAGTTTTATTTAAACACAGGCAATGAGCTCATGGGTCATCATTTGCCAACTCCTACTATATTTTTTTTTCCTTGATATGTGGTAACCTAAATTATTTAAGTATCTTTAAGTTTTAATACTACCCAGCTCCCACTCAGATACAAAAGAGATACAAAGAAGACATTTTGAAAGGATGTAAATCTTTTTGTTTGTTTGTTTTGTGTTTTTTTTGACGATAAATGCATATCATCATTTATTTAACGTTTAAGCTCTTGCACTACATTTTTACAAGCTGGTGAACACTGACAAATTATTTCTCCCACAGAACTATAACCACTTGTTCCCAGACAGTATAAATATATGGTTGAGCTAACGTTAATACACATCACCATTTTATCAATTACATAGTAAAACAAATTGTCAAGTATCCAAATATTAAGTTACACAGCTCAAAAGGTATATAAAATATTAAATGTCTGCTCAATTCATTAGCAGAAACCCACTTTTTTTTTTTTTTTTTTTTAAGAGAGGCTGGGAATCACACTTCAAACAAAACTAAGTCGGTAAACAGCTTCAGGTAAGTATGAAAAAAAATCACAAGAATTTCAGAAATTTTGATTTAAGAATTGTTTTAGTTACAGTAACAAAGTATTTCTACCTTTTAAAAAATATTTACTAAATTAAAGCACATTTTCTACATGCTCTGCACAAGACAAAGGCAACATTTTACTAAAAATACTTAATAGCCCCTCCCATTCTTTTTTCAGGCCCTCCCTGTAAGTTGCACCCCAAAGTGCAAACGTTAAAATGAACTGTAAGGCTTTTGTCTGGAGACATTAAAAACATGCGTTTCTGTACAATGTAGATTTTCAAAATGGAGGCCTTCTACAACATAAAATGAGATTATAGAAAGATATTAAATAATCACTGTAAGACTTGGTTAATAAAAAGGGAGCAAATCTGATGTATTCTGGTATGAATGTGGGAGATGTAAACATATTGTGGGCAAACAAACCTCACAGGCCCTATTTTCTATGTTTGAAATGATGCAAGGTATAAACCACATAAGGTCCAGAGTGTTCATAGATCCTGGGATTTGTTCTATATGATACTAAAAATATGCAAGTATTGGGCTGGGTATTTTGGGACCTAGTCTTTCTAAATTTCTTATATATTGGTAAGATTCTGGCATGGAAACAGATTTAATGACATGACTCAATACTACATGATTTCAGGAAAGGTCAATTGGTATAAATTATAAGCACATATTAAATGCTGAACAGCAAGAATTCTTTACTAGTATCCAAATGGGTTGATCATAACCTGAACAGAGACTATAATTCTGCCAGTCCTATGGCCTGGTAAAACTGCTTTTCAACACTCCTATGGAAGCTTCATCAGACTTATTCACCAAGTCAACCGGGCTATCTGCTATGTATGACAAATTCCATCCTGTCTCAGGTTCCACTTCCAATCAATGACATCATGCACCCTGGTTTTACTGAATGCAACAGTTGTTTCTATGCCCTTTGGAGTCTTTGAAGCGCAGCCGCATTTTGGGATGATACTTCTCCAAATACAAAAGTTGCTTGCTGTTAAAAGCTCCTCGCTGCTTTTGTCTTATGAACTGTACTGCATCTTCGTATTTCATTCCACCTTCAATTAATGCTAGGGCAACAAGCACTGGAGCTCTGCCAGGGCCTGCAACACAATGAACAGCAATACAACAACCAGGGTCTTCACGAAACTATTTTCACAAGACTTAACCAATCATCAACAATCTGGTTAGATGGTGGTGCGCCATCATCAAAAGGCCAATCGAGAACATGGATGCCTTCTCTCTCTACAAGAGTAGTGTCGTAAGTTGCTTCACATACTCTTACAATTGTGGTAACTCCATACTTCTTCAGTTCCTCTATAAATTTGCTTAACGTTGCATTTGTTGGGTTCTGTGTAATAAGAAATCTCGTGTTCCTGTATGTAACCTCCACAGGAGCTGGGCGGTTCGTTCGAGCCATGTTAATTTAGTTAAAAAACACTCAACAGGGATATGAAAGAATTTACAAAATTGAATACAGAAATGATGCAAAGAAACACAGGCAACTTTAATATACTCCACGTGAAATTCTCAGTGCTTTTAAGTATGAAGTTGGGAGTAATGAATGAACCTCTTAACAAGAAGCAGCAATTCTTCAACCCAGTAATACTGAGGCAATGGAAAGGAAGTGCACTGAGGTTTACCCCATCCAGACCAGAATTCTTGTATAAAAATGCTCTGTGGATTTCAATTCAACACTTCTGAGTCCAGGTTAACCAGTCTTATGGGGGCTTCTTGGTTGAGCAGTAATGAATTTCTGCAGTTCACTTGTCTGCGTAGAGGTCATGCTGTGCCTGGCAGTAATGTCCACTGCCCTTCAGAAACTCCATAAATGTGTGACCAAGAACACCACAGAACTGAGGAATATGTCTACTCACTGAAGATTGTGGCCTAACCATACAGCCGGTCCTGAGGCGGTGGCGGCGGGGCAGGGACGGCGGCGGCAGCGGCGGCGGCTTCACGGGCGGTGGTGGCACTGGTGTCGGTCCTGCAGTGAACGGCCCCGGAAAGAGCAAGCCAAGAATGTAAAACTTGACTAAAATCCTTCAAAGTAGTACAAGGAGGAATTCCATTGCACAATATATAGAAAAATGCTAAGGTTTATGTCCATCCAATTATATCCCCAAATATAATTCATCCAAGTCTCTAATTTCACTCCCTCCCAAACTCAGTACCAAATTCTCAATAGTTGGTTTATCTATTTCTTTCTCCTCCCAACTTTGGCCACTTTAAGTAAATAAATTAAGTCTTGGGCTTTGGAAGTGTCTGTGACTTATCCACTCTATTGATCAGCACAGCCAAACTCCAGAAAATTGGAATGGTGGGGAGAGAAATTGCATTAGAAACAATGAACATGCAAATGTTGGTAATACGATTTTTCTTTTTGCCCCAAATGACAGTGTAAAAGTGAAATGTTATCCTAGTCAGCATCCTTGTGAGGGTTTAACCAGGCATATGAGACACTGGAGATCATTTAATAAACCCTCATTTCAGCTCTTGTTTCACAGATGAGAAAACTAGTCCAGAGAGGAGAAGAGGCTTGCCTTACTTACTTGCATATACCCAGGTCTAAGTATTATTTTAAGAATTTCAGGAGGAAATTTGGGTGATCCATGATATTAGGTGGTGGATTCCTGCTCCTCATCTCCCAGGTGCCAGGTACCCTCACTAAGTAGGTCTAGTTTGTGCAGATGCTGGGTTAGGTTCTGGGGTTTCCAAACGAAAGAGGCATAGGTCCCATTCTGTATGTCACGCTACACTTTCTGTGTGTTTGGGAAAACTAATTTTCCATATAGACTATAAAATGGGGCTGATCTTTTCAACTCTTCCTTTGTATCATTGTAAGAATTAAATGAGACGTAGCAGGTGAAATCATCAGCATATCAGCTGGCGCAAAATTAACCTGCAGGTTTAGCTGTTACCTTCAGTACAATGAATAAAGGAGCCGGAAAAGTAAAACTCCACTTAAAATGAAGATGTGGCTGTGTGGTGACTCTAGTGAGCTTGAGGGAGGGGTGAAGGGCACTTGTCTTCTCTCAGGGGAAGGAGGCCTTCCTGGATGGAGTGGCTCCTGAGGCAAGGGCTGAAGGCTGGACAGGAGTTAGGAAGGCAAAGAGTAGAGGAAGAGGTTTGCAGAGAGACAATGACATTCAGGCAAAGAGTCAGAGGTCAGGCTGCATCAAGAGGGCTAGATACTTAGATTAGGAAGGAGACCTGACATCAGAAGAGGGTGGGGGCTAAGAGCAGTCCAGTTCATAAAGGGTCTTGCTTTCCATGCTCAGGAAACATTTGGGCTTTACCCTTCAGGTTGGGAGGTGTGAGGGGGTGGCAGAGGAGTGACATGCACTGACTGTCCCTTTATAAAGGTAATCAAGGCAGCAGACTTACGTCTGGATGGGGACAAAGCTCTGGCTGAGCGATTAGTTAGTAGACAGCTGTACAAACCAAGGGAGATATCACGAGACTGGACTGGGCTGCAAACACAGTGCTGACAGAGACCAACAGCTGCCATAGCTGAATAAATCCAGCCAGGTGGGCAGTGGCTGCAGCAGACGGGAGAACTCAGCCCTGCATCGAGAGACCACCACAGCTTCAGTCACTTTGGATTCCTTGGAGGATAGGTTGGCAAGTTACAGCTTCCTATAGCTTCTGTCTAAAGAAATTAAAAAACAATTTATATTGGGTATGTTTTGTTCAATTCAGCTATGAATCTAGAATCACTCTAAATATATATATATACACACATTTTAAAAAAAGTATTTTGCCTTTATTTTTGAAGGAATTTTCCATGAGTATAGAATTCTGACTTGACAAGGTTTTCTCTTTTAGCACTTAAATATCATTTTGTTGCCTTCCATATTGCATTGTTTCAGATGAGAGATCACTTGCAATTCTTAACACGCTCCCCTGATTGCGGTGTGCCTTTGGTTGCTATAAAGCGTTTTCTTTTTCTTCTTGTTTGTGTGACTTAGTTGCAGAATGCGGGATCTTTTTTTAAGATGCATCTTCAAAGAGCCTAGGTGACACTGTGACCCAAGGTGAGCGTCAGCCCCCCCAGCCTGAGCCCACGTGATGGGAGCCACCCACCTCCCATCAGAGCCACCCAGCACAGCTTAGAGGTTGTTCTGTGCACACAGGTCCACATTCAGGTGGGTGCTGCTCACACTGTAGACACTGCATCTTCCATAATGACTTCCCCACAGGTGAAAGTAGCTTGTCTTGAAGAAAATGTGCCCTTTTCTAAAAGCAAAAAGCACCATGTGGACGGATGGTGCCCTGGGTGGGAACCTGAGCAGCTCCACCTCTGAAGGAGCTTCCCAAGGAGGATGCAGGCCAGAGACCAAGGGACTGGTGAGCCGTCTCTTTGGCATGGATCAGCTGGTTTCAGCAGGAATCCTGAAAAGGCCCGGATGGGACAGTGGGAAGTTGGGCTAAGAGGGAAGGAGCAGAGACGAAAGTGGGGCTGAGAACCTGGAAGATAAGACTCAGAGTCCTGTGTCCTGGTGGTGATGAAGGGTGACAGAGACACAGGTGGGGAAAGGTGACTTTTTCAAAGTTCAATAAGACAGAGCCCCAGGGCCGCTTGGCAGGGCTCTAGGTAGGGGTCCAGTCTGTAGGCGCTGGAACTGGAGCTGGCAGAAGCCCCAAGCACGCAGGTCTGCTCTCCATTCTCGAAGACCCAGAGTTCCAGACTCCATACATCGGGTTCCTGGCTGCTCAAGCCGTGCTTGACGGGTTGGTGGCTCCCAGAAGTGCCCCAGAGTTGGGAGACCCGTGAGCTTCCTTGACCTCACCCCATCTCCCCTCTGCTCCCCTGGGGTGCATTCCCCCCATTTCTCTTTTGTCTCTTTGGGTCCCACTTTCAGACCCCTTCGCCTGGAGCATCTTATGTTGAGCATAGGCTGGTTCACAGGTGCCATCTTTCAGAAAACAGACAGTTCTCATGGAAGAAAAGAAACGGTGGGAGCAGTGGAAAAGAACCTGCCTGCCCAAGCTGGGGACTTGAGAGACAGGTTTGCTCCCTGGGTTGGGGAGACCCCCTGGAGGAGGGCATGGCAACCCACTCCAGTATTCTTGCCTGGAGAATCCCATGGATAGAGGAGCCTGGTGAGCTACAGTCTGTAAGGCTGCAAAGAGTCAGACATGAATGAAGTGCCTTAGCATGCATGCAGGCTTTGCTGACATGAACTTGTCACTTTTACACTCATCTGAGGCTGTTCATTTTACCCTGTCAGCCTCATCTCCATGGAGATCCATCCCTCCCCCAAGACAGAGATGAGGAGATACAGAGCATCCTCCCGTTCCTGGAGAAGGAGTCTGCCCTGTCTGCAGTTGGCTCATTTTCTCTGGGAGCCTTGGGCCCAGGACTTAAAAATTCCTGTGGTGTTAGCCACGTGCTTTATCAGGAGAAACCCCTAACTTCTCCCTTCCTGGGTGGAACCCCGCAAGTGCCCTGTGCCACATGTGCTGTCTTCCACGTCGGCATCCTGGCACGACCTGGCTCCCTGCCTGGGGCAGGGGGGTGGCCTGGCTGTGCTTGCGGGGAGCCCAGTGCTCTGCTCTGTCACCCCTACCCCACCCCCACCTGTTGGCCAAGCTATCGCAAGGCAACTCGTTTTCCTAACAAAGGCCTCAAATTGTGCCACAGGCAGAGACGAGGTTATCTTGCTTGCTGAGCAAACAGAGAGAAGCTTATAAAACACCTGGCAGCGGGGAGTGTGCGCTCTTCTGGTGGCCCTGGGATGCAGATGAACGTGGACATGGGACCCCGAGGCATTTGGCTCCTGGCTGCACTTCTCCTGCTGGGTTTGTGCACCCTGGCGGGGGCCCAGAAACCAGGTAAGTGGGGGTTCAGGTCCCTGAGGGGAAGTGGAGCATCTGAGCCAGCGAGCCTGGGAGCCTTCTAGAACCCAGAGGGTGGGGGTGGCGGGATGTGAGGTCCTTGCCTCCTGCCCCCTGGGGGGTCTCTGTTTGTATTATTTTCCCTGGAAGTGAAAATGTGGACGGTGGGGAAGCAGGTGGGAAGGTGTCCTGGGACTGGGGATGGGGGCCATGCAGCCGGCTCCTATGTGCGTCCACCCGCTTCCCGCCATTCAGGGAGGACAGTGGGGGAGAGGGGTGAGACGTCCCAGGAGGACCCCCTTCGGGATTGGTCAGGATGGCCTTGGGTGTGGGTGGGCCAGCTGAAAGAAGGGCTGGGTGGGAGGCCCATCGAGGTCTCCCAGGGGGTCCGACTTGCTCACTTTCATCCTGACCTTGGCCTGAGTCCATCTGTCCACCCTCTTGCCAGAAGGTTTTATTTTTAAACTAATAAAACACTTTCAGCCAAGCCCTGTCAGTTCCTCTGAAGGACGCTGCGTGGTTCAAACACGAGCTAGATAAGACAGCCTTTACAAGGCCGGAGCAGAGCTGATGGAGCATCCTGGATGCGCCGGCTGCGGGGGGCGCTGGCTGACCTGGGCTTCTCTGCAGATGCCTGCCAGTGCTCGCGCCTGAACCCCCACAACAGGGTGAACTGCGGCTTCCCAGGCATCAGCAGTGACGACTGCTTCTCCAGAGGATGCTGCTTCGACTCCAGCGTCGCCGGGGTCCCCTGGTGTTTCAATCCCCTCCCAAAGCAAGGTAACGGGCAAGGTCCCCTCCTGAGCCCTGGCCAGCAGCCCAGGACCCAGCTTCCCCAGGGTCCCTAACCACCCAGGCCAGTCCAAAGGGAAGAGAANAACTGGGGATGGGGGCCATGCAGCCGGCTCCTATGTGCGTCCACCCGCTTCCCGCCATTCAGGGAGGACAGTGGGGGAGAGGGGTGAGACGTCCCAGGAGGACCCCCTTCGGGATTGGTCAGGATGGCCTTGGGTGTGGGTGGGCCAGCTGAAGGAAGGGCTGGGTGGGAGGCCCATCGAGGTCTCCCAGGGGGTCCGACTTGCTCACTTTCATCCTGACCTTGGCCTGAGTCCATCTGTCCACCCTCTTGCCAGAAGGTTTTATTTTTAAACTAATAAAACACTTTCAGCCAAGCCCTGTCAGTTCCTCTGAAGGACGCTGCGTGGTTCAAACACGAGCTAGATAAGACAGCCTTTACAAGGCTGGAGCAGAGCTGATGGAGCATCCTGGATGCGCCGGCTGCGGGGGGCGCTGGCTGACCTGGGCTTCTCTGCAGATGCCTGCCAGTGCTCGCGCCTGAACCCCCACAACAGGGTGAACTGCGGCTTCCCAGGCATCAGCAGTGACGACTGCTTCTCCAGAGGATGCTGCTTCGACTCCAGCGTCGCCGGGGTCCCCTGGTGTTTCAATCCCCTCCCAAAGCAAGGTAACGGGCAAGGTCCCCTCCTGAGCCCTGGCCAGCAGCCCAGGACCCAGCTTCCCCAGGGTCCCTAACCACCCAGGCCAGTCCAAAGGGAAGAGAAAACGCCCTCTGCCTCCTGTGTCCACATTAGATCCCGAGGGTGAGCTGTTTGTCCTTTTAGGGAGACTTCAGGGGATCTGACTGCTTGACTGTATCTGAAGGAAGAGAGAGTCTCAGGACCCTCTTGGCTGTGGCTCCTGAACCAGCTTCTAAGGGACATAAAGGCATTAAAATCAGGATGTTATTAACATAACTGCAAACAGACCCCAAATGTTAAGAAATTAAGTTAAGGCTTCTACAGTCATTTTTTGAGAGTGAGTTTTGCATCTGTGCATATTATCAACTTAAAAAGTCACCTGTTTCAGGGCAGGCACACAAAGAGTTCTGTCTGCAAAGCAGACCCATTTGCATGGAACTCGGTGCCCTGGGTCCCGTCCACATCCCTCAGGGGTGCCGGTCAGAGGCTCCCGGGCTCTAGGGGAAACGGAATTGACGGCGGGTGGTCAGTTTGTCTATCGCCAGGGCTCATCCAGTAGTGGAAGGATCCTTGGGTGTCAATTCTTGGTATTTTATTAGTCAGCATTAGTCAGTCAGTCATGTCTGACTCTTTGCAACCCCACGGACTGTAGCCCACCAGGCTCCTCTGTCCATGAGATCCTTCAGGCAAGAATACTGGAGTGGGTTGCCATTCCCTTCTCCAGGGGATCTTCCCCACCCAGGGATCGAACCCAGGTCTCCTGGATTGCAGGTGGGTTCTTTACCACTTAGCCACCAGGGAAGCCACTCAATTCTTGGTCAAATGCTTTGTAACTTTAAAGAGTCCTCCCAGGAGGTAGTGTGGGCAACTCCATTTTATAGAGCCATGTCAAGTCCAGGGAGGTGAAGCAACTTTCCCTCTGACTTGGACCAGCAAGAAGGGGTGGTGCCCACATTTAGTCCAGGGGTGACAGTCCCAGGAGCCCCTGGTGCTACCCCGAACCTGTGAGCGCAAGGCGCTCCCCTAGCAGGATGGAATGGATGTGTCTGGCTAATGAACCATCCTAACTGCATCCCCTTGTCGCCCCCAAACCCGTGGCGCCCTGCAGAGTCGGAGGAGTGTGTCATGGAGGTCTCGGCCCGCAAGGACTGTGGCTACCCCGGCATCAGTCCTAAGGAGTGTGAGTCGCGGCAGTGCTGCTTCTCGGACACCATCCCCCAAGTGCCCTGGTGCTTCTTCCCCATCTCGGTGGAAGGTAACGTTGGAGAACGCAGGCAGTTGCCCAGGCACAGGCGATTCTCAGAGGGAGTGGGAGCCGGGGTGGGGGAGGTCCTCGGCTGGCCAGGATGCCCAATGCCAGGCCCCCAGACCCCGGGAGTGGTCAGTTCAGGAAAAACCGTACTCGTGTGGGAGCTCGTCGTTATTGTGAACCAGCTCAGAAGTCAATTCGAGAATGTTCTCAACAACGACAGCTTTTTAAAAAAAATAAATGAAAAAACTAAGCCCTCGGGTCTTCCCACTGTGTCTTTTGTGATGGTTGTATAAAGCATCTGACCCTCAGCCGCGGCCCCAGGTCCCAGCGCAGTTGGCTGGTGTTACTATTTTGGGTGTTTCCAAATGCCCCTCCCTGCGCTGGGCACCATGGGTAGGATCCAGAACAAAGCAGATGTGGTCTCTTCTCTTGTGGACCCTGATGCTCTCTCCCATGACCATGGGTGACAGGTCCTGCCCCAATGCCAGTCCCGGGGGGCCATCTCTTTCCTGCCACCCCCTTAGTTACAGTGTGTCCCTGACCCTGAATTTGACAAGGAAAGACCACATGTTTCCAAAAGATGGGAAGAATGCATCGATCCTTTAAGGAAATCAGGATGTTCCAAAGAGCACGGCTTTTTCTTTCAGAAGGTTCCAAGTGATTTTTTGAGTGACCTAAGGGTCTGCTTGGAAAACTACCAGTTATTTGAGGAGTGTGGACCCCCAGAGGGCATCTGGGCCTAGGGGGCTGTGTCCTCACAGGCAACTTCTTCTCCAGCAGGGATGGCTGGACTGAGAGCTATGGTCCCGAAATCCCACGGAGCCTCTTAGCCCGGATTCCAGGCTTCCCGGCACTCTTACTAACTGTCTTGGGTTTAAATTTCTAGACTGTCATTATTAAGAGGCAGTGGCTTCAGAGAACCCTCCAGGCTCCTGGGATTCTCCGAAAAGAAGCAGAAGAAAGCTCAGCGTCTTACAGTTTCGGATTTCGTGTTTCCTTAAATCGTGGGTTTTCGTCATCTTTTTTTTTGTCCCTTTCAATGGCTTCATATATGATTTCTTCAAATAAAGAAAGCCCTTAAAATCTGCTAAGTTCCATGTTGGCTTCATTGACGCAGAGGTGGCCAAAGCTTGTGAGCGTATGTGTTTGAGAGAGAAAGTTATTGAGAGTACATATATGCCTTGGGTGTAACTTTAATATTCTTTGATCTGCTATAAGAGCAAGAATTCATCTAATAGGTTCAGGCTACTCTGACAGTGAAAATGTATTGTATGGAAGGAACTTTGGACTCCATGACCCCTTTAAAACTCTCATACTGAATCAATGTATAAAAATGCAAAGGCTACCTGTAAAAACTGGATTCTCTGGTGGCTCAGTGGTAAAGAATCCACCTGCAGTGCAGGAGACACAGGTTCAGGTGCCCTGAGTCAGAAAGATCCCCTGGAGAAGGAAATGGCAACCACTCCAGTGTTCTTGCCTAGAGAATTCCATGGACAGAGGAGCCTGGCAGGCCGCAGTCCACGGGGTTGTAAGAGTCAAACGTGACTTAGCAAATAAACCACCACCACCACATCCCTAAAAGCTTATTAGCAATTACAGGCTACTTCTGGAGTAACAAATAATTTCAGATTGTAATTACAAAACTGCTTTTACAAATGCATCACTGAGTGCTTGCTTTTGAAATTCATGCCAGTCACCCTAATATTGCTTCCAAAAGTGAGTGGGGGCCTTGGGCTTCTGTACATTCTCCCCTCGGCCTGGGAGTGAGCAGCCGCAGCACTGTGCTGTCATTTGAAAGCAGTTCTAAAGAGGAAGTTTGAAACTTTCATCAAGGCTTCTATGCAGCCTATGGGAAGGTCATGGTGTGAAAGATATTTCGGGCACCTTGGTGAAGGGTGCCGGGGTTCAGCCCCGGTGAAACCAGGGTGATTTGAAGGGTGGATGGTGTTGGAGAGGAAAAAACTTATTTATTTATTAATATAAGATTAGATTAGGAAGAAATAGTGTAGTGGGAAAATTAAGTGGAGAAAAGGGGCCGAATAACTTGGCTTACGGGGAAGGCCAATAAAATCTCAGGACAAGAGATTTGCACCATCTATGTTGGGCCACCAGCGTCCATTTGAATATCGGAGAGTGCCCCGCCTTGGGCGTTCTCTCTTACGGATCTTAGAAGCCAGGACAAGTAAGTAGACGTGGTGAGCCACCCGCTTTAGATGGGAATTCAGCCTGAAATTACAGTAAAGAGGAGAAAAAGAGAGAGACACATACACATACACACACACACACACACACACACACACACACACACACACACACACNTAGCCTATCCCTTCTCCAGAGGATTTTCCTAACCCAGGAATTGAATCTTCAGAATTGCAGGCAGATTCTTTACCACCTGAGCGACCTCTTTGGTTGATTTGAGCTTAATGCCTCTACTAAAGCACTTTAGGTAAAGTGTGATTTTTCTAGGAACTTGTCTACTTCATCTAGATTTTTCCAAATTAACTGCATAGAGTTATGTCTGTCTCTTATACACATCTAGATGTGTATAAGAGACAGCTTTTATACTTCTGATTGTACATAGAGATCAATGGGTAATACAAAATTATGCAGCGTCAGCAGCCCAGATTCTTATCAAAACCAGGCTTTTCTCTCTACATACCTAATTGTATACACAAGTCTTGGGTGATCTACATCATCTTCTGGCCAAAAGGGCCAATTAACATTTTACAGCCTTTTTCCTGATAAGGGTTCGTCAACCGGAAGACTTATTTGTGTTGATCTTCCCAAAGTCTGGTGCCACGCTCAGGAAGCACTAAATAAAGTTACATTCTTACATAGCAAAGATACAGAGACTTATAACAAGTAAAAGGAGTACAGTGATTTACTACAAAAGAAAAGTAATTAACTCAAAAGTCTAGTGTTGCTAACATCCAAACTACTATATATCTTTTTGCATATCCCTTTTACATTGATTAACATCCTCCCAGGTGCCTAAAAAATAAAGAATATGGAGGCCTGGCAGCAGTCATCGAGTCAACAATGAAAACCCGTCACCAATATGATTTTTAACTCTTTAGAAACGGCTCTGTATCTTTAAGATGCTTTTAAGCTTTGTGCCTCTCGAGGTTGGGGGGTTGTAAGCAATTCACAAGCTGTAAGAGGTCTGGGAAACCTGTTAGGCAAGCTAGAGAGCTATTAGAGGGGTTTAATTGAAACATCCCTTTCAAATGCAGAAGACTAAAGCCCTAATTTGACTTTTTCCAGAGAATATCAGAAGAGCAGAGTACAAAAGCCAGCAGATTCTTATTTTTTGGGGGGGTGGATGCTCAGGAAATACCAGGGGGAAAACCTGAGACCTGACTCGACCTTGCACATCAGATCTCTGCCTCATGACCTTGTCACAGGTGGGATTCCTCACGCTGGCTCCCGGCAGAAGGGGTCCTGACATTCTGCCGCTCAGGGGTGGGGGTGCAACATGGGTGACCCCAGGCCAGATTCTCTGTGGCCTACCCCTCCCCCAGCCCGGGCCCACAGTCCCCCCAGAAACCCAGGGCCTCTCCTGTGTGACAGTGGCTTTGCACTGCAAGGCGGGAATTTTAGAGTGTTTTTTTCAGGTAGAGACTTGGCTCCACATCCCATCTCTGACCCCTATTTTGAAAAAAGGGCACCGTTCAGCCTTAGGTCAGTGTTGCGTCTTTTATCTTGCTAAGACACACACATAAATCCCATAAGACAATGGCTCTGGCTGGAATGCGGGGTCTGAAACATCAAGACAGGTGGCTCAGTGGTTGTGAATTGATTAGTCACCAGGTGCCTGGTCTTCTCAGTTAGTCCTCACGTGCAGTTTATGAGTCCCTGAGTTAGCCTCCCCACGTCCCCATCGCAGAGCCAAGTCAAACCGCACATACTGGGGAAGAGGTTTGGCACATGAATTATTCTTACCTGCACTCCTGGACCGGAACTGGGCACTTCTGTTCCTGGCGCCCCGCCGTCTGGGGTTTAGGATCTGGTGGAGCTTCTGCTCTCCGGCTCCTGTTCCCGGGCTGCAGACGTGAGTCCCTCGGTTGGGTCTGCCTCTTTTCCACCCATGGACTGCAGCCCACCAGGCTCCTCTGTCCATGGGATTTCCCAGGCAAGAATACTGGAGTGGGTGGCCATGCCCTCCTCCAGGGGATCTTCCTGATCCAGGGATCGCACCTGGATGTCCAGCATTACAGGCAGATTCCTTGCCGTCTGAGCCAGCAGGGNGCTCCTCTGTCCATGGGATTTCCCAGGCAAGAATACTGGAGTGGGTGGCCATGCCCTCCTCCAGGGGATCTTCCTGATCCAGGGATCGCACCTGGATGTCCAGCATTACAGGCAGATTCCTTGCCGTCTGAGCCAGCAGGGAAGCAGGTATGGGGGCCCGATTCTTTCGCAGGGATCCTGTTCTCACGCCCGCCCGCAATCCCCTCTCCTCTCACAGATGTGTTCTGATGCACGGCCACCCTCATGTCCTCACGGCCCTTCTGACAGCTGAGTGCAGACTTTCAAGCAATTTCAGTGGCATTCTCTGGGCCTGGGGGTTCTTACGCCATTTTAATCTGTGTGACATATATTTCTAACTCCTCTTGCTCTAGCACCATTGACTACAGAGAACTGCCTGGTATCTCAGTGCGGTTCGCACCGGCCCCCGATCTCCTTCTGTAAGTGGCCCAGGGCCCAGGGGCGGGGGCTAACCTTGTTGTCCCTGGAGCGGCTGCTGGAGACATTCAAGCCTCCCTCAAGCTTCCCCCCACCAGCAGACAACCAAGCTTTCATTCTCTGTTACACCTTCTTCCCTCCCTCTCCCACTCTGCTGCCTCCAGAGGCACTCACTGCCCCGCTGGGCTCAGCTGGGAGGTTGCTGATGGTGCAGAGGGGCGGGCCGGGTGCAGAGGGTCTGCTAGGGGACGGGACTCACTCCCACTGTCCTGGTCTCTGGGCCCTGGAGGTTCATCCAGGTCTTTGGCCGGCTGGCTCAGGTGATGAAGCTGCTTTGAGAGGCAGTCACAGGGGACCAGGGGAGAGGGGACCAGGCAGGTCCTGGGAGAGGGACAACAGGAGACGTCACACTGCTTTTCTCAGTGACCTTGGGGAGGCTGTCTTATCACTGAGGTTTTCAAGTGTCCTGTTTGTCATTCGTGGTTGGTGGTTGCGTCCCCAGCAAGGTCGTGGTGGGGATTAGAAATAACACGTGTGAGCTGCCTGGCACACAGCCGCTCCCAGGAAATGCAGCTCCTCCCAGGACCGTCTGCTCCTCCTGTCCTGACACCTAGTGGACCACTCAGGGGCCTCAGGTCTAACAGTCCTTCCCCCTGCACTGCAGAGCAGCACAGCTGCGTCCGGAGCAGGCGTGGGTCCTCAGAACGTGCTCATTGCATGCTCTCTGTACTCTGACTGTATGTACAGTGGATTCCATTATTCAAGGCAGTTCTCTTCTATGAAAGCACTGACACCAAATGAGCAAATCGTGAACAGTCAGGATTGGGGAAAATGCAGAGCTGGGTGCCTTAGGACCTCTTGGCCAATTTCATCAACTGACCAGCACATGACCTTGCTTGATGTGTGTTTCTGCGTGAAGTCCCCTTAGTAGTGTAAGTATGGTACCCGCGAGGAAGCCAAGAGACAGCGGGAGCCCTGGGTTGAGTGGGCTACGCTGGATCCTGGCTCCCGTGTCATGGAAGGCTGTGCGGGTGACCGGAGCTGGTGTGGTGAGTGGGGATGAACACTGACTGGCTGCTGCAGGAGGGTGGAAACGAGGTGACTGGCGATCAAGGATTTGGGGTATGTGGTTTTTCCAGTAGTCATGTATGGATGTGAGAGTTGGACTGTGAAGAAGGCTGAGCACCGAAGAATTGGTGCTTTTGAACTGTGGTGTTGGAGAAGACTCTTGAGAGTCCCTTGGACTGCAAGGAGATCCAACCAGTCCATTCTGAAGGAGATCAGCCCTGGGATTTCTTTGGAGGGAATGATGATAAAGCTGAAACTCCAGTACTTTGGCCACCTCATGCGAAGAGTTGACTCATTGGAAAAGACTCTGATGCTGGGAGGCATTGGGGGCAGGAAGAGAAGGAGATGACAGAGGATGAGATGGCTGGATGGCATCACTGACTCGATGGACGTGAGTCTGAGCGAACTCCGGGAGTTGATGATGGACAGGGAGGCCTGGTGTGCTGCGATTCATGGGGTCGCAAAGAGTCGGACACAACTGAGCAACTGAACTGACTGACCAGCTGGTATCAAAAATCTGCCCTCTGATGATTTCCTGGAACCATTGTGTTTTGAAGCAGAATGCTGAGGGCCGATAAGCAATTATGGACAAGATTCTGGAGGGAAGGCTGTGATGGACATTACAAAATGACCCTGTCATTTTCACTTGTATTTGCCTCTCTCTCCTTTTCTCTTTTTTTTCCACAATGATGAAAGATATTTGACAGTTTTCACAATCAATAGCCAGACAAAAAATAAAAGATAATTACAGTTGCAAAAGGAAAATAAAATAAAGACAACTGATTTAATATATGTTGTTGTTTCACTACCACTGAGCTCACCCCAGAGCCCCGTAACTCACACCTGCAAGAGGCTCCTCTGATGCCCGTGCTTTCTCCGGAGGGTACAGCCCAGCCTCCTGCACTTGGGACATGAGCGAGCACTCCCACTGTGCTACGGTCATGGGCAAAGCAAAATCACCAGCTACAAGCGCAAAAATATGAAAAACAAGGTTGTGAAAAGGCCCTGAAAGGCCCCTGGTTTATAGAGTGAGCTGAAACAAGAAGGCAGGGTTGCCCTGGGCCCTCAGCTGGGGACGCTCAGGGTCTCCCTGCCGTGTGCAGGCTCGCAGAGCTGATGGCCGTAAAAGCCGGGCAGCAGCGGCTCTGGGGCTACCTACAAGTTACAGCGAATCCAGCAAATCTGCAGAGAACCTGCGAATCACGAGCATCGACTGTGTGTCCATAATAGTGGCTATATTCACTATACATGTATTTTGGAGATGGGATGCACACTCATAAACACCCCGGATGCTGCTTTGGGGTCCAGGGGGCCAGCCCCTCTGCTGACAATCCCTTCTCCCCGCTTCTGCCTAAAGAAAAAGGAGGGGAGGCCACAGCCCAACCTGATCTCCACGGTGACTACCATGGTGACCTCCTCAGTGGCCCACATAGGGCACCGTGGGATTAGGGGGCTGCGGTAAGTTTACATACCAGATCTATGCATATGGTGGCTCAGTGTAAAGAAGCTGCCTGCCAGTGCAAGAGATGCAGGTTCAGTTCCTGGGTCGGGAAGATCCCCTGAAGAAGGAAATGGCAACCCGCTCCAGTATTCTTGCCTAGAAGATCCCATGGACAGAGGAGCCTTGCAGGCTATAGTCCATGGGGTTGCAAAAGAGTCGGACATGACTTAGCGACTAAACAACAACATATATTAATATACATGTATTGCACTTATGTTCTGTAACAGTTTCTGCATCAAGGCTGCTTCCAAGTCACTTGGGCAAGTGACTTAGGTGGTTGGTACCTAGTTTTACTCATGTGCAATGTGGGAGGTATTCATAGCACCTTTTTCTGTGGGCTTGTTGCGAGGATTCTGTGAGTTAAACCCTGAGATGTGGTTGGACTAGTGCGGGACACGTGGTGAGTGCTTCACGAAAGTGACTGCTAGTCACTGTTGGATTCACATGTACCGACCCCAACAGTCCGGGCCCCGTTACCTGAGGGAACATCTCCCTTTTCTCAGTGCCAGGTCATCAGCCCCTCCAAGGTCCCCCCTGCTGATACAGGAAGGCTAATCCCTGCCAGGTCCCCTCCCTGGGCAGCTGTCTGTGCCTCTGGCTAAAGTGGTAGTCCAGGAGGGCAGCTGCCCTCACTGCAGGCTGCACCCCAACTGCTGGACCCCCAGGAACACCCTGAGGGTCTGCCTGCTGGCAGCATTCCTGTGACATGAGTTCAATTCAGTTCAGTCACTCAGTCGTGTCCGACTCTTTGTGACCCCATGAACCGCAGCATACCAGGCCTCCCTGCCCATCACCAACGCCCAGAGTTTACTCAGACTCATGTCCATTGAGTTGGTGATGCCCTCCAACCATCTCATCCTCTGTCTTGAAATGAGAGGAGACTTCATTTTCCCTCTTGCTATACTTGGTGGGGATCCTGGCAAGGATGCTGAGCCCCACAGCCTTGAGAGAGCAGCCTTGTCTTCTGTGCTGATGCATGGTGTCCTCTGCAACCCACGAGGCTACCGCTTCAGGGCCACACACACAGAGTGGAGGGTGCTTCTGGGGTCTGTGCCCCTCAGCACCATGTGGGTGGTGAGCAGCGCCCCTCCCCCTGGCTGGTGGCTTATCCGTCCAGCCACAAGGAGGTGACCCGTGCCTCCCAGCCAGCTCAGCCAGGCAGACTCAGGACTGTGCCCTCACGGATCACTGCTCTCCCTAGCCTGGTTCCCAAGGCCCGTGCCCACTGGTCAAGCCCCTCCCCTTCAGCCCCGAGCCCTTCTGCTTACACAGCCCCAAGGCTTGTCCCTGTCCCAAGGTCTGTCTGCGTCTGTGTGAAGAGTTGTAAGGTGTTCCAGGATACTGCTGGGAGCTTCCTGGACACCCAGATGGATCGCAACCCAAGGAGTCATTTCACTCCATGGTCCCAGGGCTGGATCCCTGCTCCAAACCAGCCAGGCCTCCCTGGCAGCTCAGACACACACCCAGGAGTCAGATGCCTGGGCTAATACTGCTCTGGCGCTGGGGGACTGGATTTCTAGAAGGTCCCGTGGCTGGCAACTTCTATATTTCCTGGGGCCCAGAGAGAGCTCAGCAAGGAGAGTCCTAAAGGAAACCAGTCAGTCATAAAGGAAACCAACCCTGAATATTCACTGTATGAACTGATGCTGAAGTTGAAGTTCCAATACTTTGGCCACATGATGCGAAGATCTGACTAATTGGAAAAGACTCTAATGCTGGGAAAAGGGCAGGAGGAGAAGGGGACAACAGAGGACGGCATCACTGACTCAATGGACATAAGTTTGAGCAAGCTCTGGGAGATGGTGCAAGCTCTGGGAGCCTGGCGTGCTGTGGAGTTGCAAAGAGTCAGACATGAATTAGCAAATGAACAACAGCAAAAGAGAGCTCAGCACTTCATGAAGGCTCAGCCTTAATTTAGCAGTCAGAAATGAGGCTTCAAGGAAGGAAGGATCGTCCTGTTTTCCTCACTTATGACACAAGGTGAATGAACAGGAGTTTCCCCATGAAGAACCTTCCAGGGCCAAGATGCTCACAGGGCTGCCTGTCCTCCAGTGCCCTCTGCTGGCCACCCTGGGAACAGACGTTCTTACCTTCAGGTGGCAGAGATTTGGCATATGACGGACGGTACTCAGCTTCCTGGTGGAGGATCCACAGGTGGCGCACTGGTAAAGAATCCGCCTGCCAATGCAGAAGAGGCAGGAGACAAGGGTTTGATCCCTGGATTGGGAAAATCCCCTGGAGGAGAAAATGGCAAGTTCCTCCAGGATTCTTGCCTGGGAAAATCCCATGGACAGAGTCCCTGGTGGGCTACAGTCCATGGAATCCCAAAGAGCTGGACATGACTGAGCATGCACATAGCCTCCTGATGTCCAGAGATCGTAAGTTAATAACTTAATAACCTTAATACCTTTAATAACTATCAGTAACCTTAATAACTATCGTAAGTTGCTAAGCCTGTAAAGTCAAATCAGGCTGAATTTATTGTGTGTGTTAGCTGCTCACTTGTGTCCTACTCTTTGTGACCCCCTGGACTATATAGCCTGCCAGGCTCCTCTGTCCATGGAATTCCCCAGACAAGAATACTGAAGTGGGTCGCCCTTCCCTTCTCCAGGAGATCTTCCTGACCCAGGGATTGAACCCGGGCCTCCTGCACGGCAGGCAGGTTCTTTACTGTCTGAGCCACAGGGAAGCCCCAGATTTGTTGACGTGGGCTCACAAAGCAGAGATGCCACATGTAGGGCCGCCGTCTAGGAAGTTAAGCACTCTTGCTGGTTTGAAGATGGTCACCTTCTGCCTGTGCCTTTATGTGGCCTTTCCTAGGTGTGTATACATGCAGAGAGAGTGAGAAAGAGAATTATAAGGCCTCTCCTGTCAGGTAAGGCCCTACCCTGATGACCTCATTTAAACTTAACTACTTTCATAAAGGCTCCAGCTCTGAACACAGTCACCTTAAGGCTTCAACATGGGAATCGGGGGACAGACTTCAGTTCACTGTTTTCACATCAGGAATACTGCTCATGGCTATACCTTGAGGTTGTTGTTGTTGTTTAAATTAGTCTCTGTTGATGCTGCTGTTGTTCAGCCACTGTGTCTGACTTTTTTAGAACCCCATGAACTGTAGCCCTCCAGGCTCCTCTGTCCATGGGATTCTCCAGGCAAGAATTCTGGAGTGGGTTGCCATTCCTTTCTCCAGGGGATCTTCCCAACCCAGGGATTGAACCCACGTCTCCTGCCTTAGCAGGTAGATCCTGTACTACGGAGCCACCAGGGAAGCCCACAATTCAATACAATAAAACTAGTCTATTTTAAGTGAATCCATTCAGTGAGTTTTGAAAAACGAATCCAGTTGTATAAACATTACCACGATGAAGATACACGACGTCTTCACCCTTTGCCTCAATCCACTCATGCCCTTTTGTAGTCAACACATCCCTCCCACATCCAGCCCGAAGTAACCAATGATCTGCTTCCCTTCACTATAGTTCTGCATCTGCTAGAGTTTCCTGTAAGTTTAGACACGTCCTGCACGGTCATTTGCGTCTATCTCTCTATTTGAAGTACATCGGGGTTGTCCACACGTGTTCCCTGCTGAATGCGGTTCTGTGGGAACTGGGTAGGGGGCCAGTTCACTGTTTGTGTACCATCCCCCGACCATAGCCTTCTGGGTTTTTTTTCAGGGTCAAGGGGCTTCCCTGGTGCCTCAGAGGTTAAAGCGTCTGCCCGCGATGCGGCAGACCTGGGTTCGATCCCTGGGTCGGAAGATCCCCTGGAGAAGGAAATGGCAGCCCACTCCAGTATTCTTTCCTGGAGAATCCCCATGGACAGAGGAGCTTGGTGGACTACAGTCCACGGGGTCGCAAAGGGTCAGACACGACTTCACTTTCACTTTCACTGTTTTAGGAACAAAGCTGCTGGGGACAAGTGTGTGCACATCTGGAGCTGACTGTAAATAAAAGGTATAAATACCTTTTCTCATGGTAAGTATCTGCTAAGTAGGCTGGCTGAGTCCTGTGGCAACTGTTCTGCTCAACTGGATAAGAATCTGCCAAATTGTGGATGCTTCCCACGCCCTCTCTAGCAGGACATTTTCGATTTTGCTTTCAGTCATGCTGCTGCGTGGAGCGGGCATCTTGTTTCCACTTTAATTTACATTTCCCTGGCAACTGATGATGCCTTTTCAGAGGCTTGTCTTTTTCTTACTTTTTCTCTGGTAAAGTGTCTGTTCACGTCTTTTTTAAAATTAATTTTTATTGGAGAATGGTTGACTTATAATGTGCTAGTTTCAGGTGTACAGCAAAGTGAATTAGTTGTACACATACACATATCCATTCTTTTTCGGATTCTTTTCCCATATAGGTCATTACAGAGCATTGACTAGAGTTCCTTGTGCTTTACAGTAGGTCCTTGCTGCTACTGCTGCTAAGTCACTTCAGTCGTGTCCGACTCTGTGTGACCCCACAGACGGCAGCCCACCAGGCTCCCCCATCCCTGGGATTCTCCAGGCAAGAACACTGGAGTGGGTTGCCATTTCCGTCCTTATCAGTTACCTATTCTGTACATAGCAGTCTGTACATGTCAGTCCCATAGTTTTCATTGGGTGTTTTGTCCTCTATATGTCCTCTATATGTTGACTTGTAATAGCTCTTTATCTATTCTGCATACAGGACCTTTACCAAATTTATGTTGTGCAGATATTTTCTTGCCATTTCATTTAAGTATCTTTCAAAGAACAGATGTTTGTAATTTTGAAGACGCCCAGTGTTTTCAACCTTTTTTTTTTTTTTTAACAATTCACACTTTCTGTGTCCTAGCTAAAATAATCTTTGCCTAATCCAAGGCCACAAAGATTTTCTAGTGTGTTTTCTTCTAGTATGTAGTCTTAGCTCCTATATTTTGGGTTTCTGACACATTTTGAGTTAATCCTTTCAGTGTGGATTTGGGCATTTTCCTTTTTTTGTTTAATTCTCTGGAGCCATTTATGTTGCATTGAGGAGTATTTGGTACTTGCAACTTTATTAGAATTTCTCTGTGAGACCATCTGGGCACGGAGAGTTTTACAAATTTGCTCCTCGGTAACGTTCTCTAAGTCCTCTTCAGCTGTGTGCCTTGTCGCTCAGTCGTGTCCAACTCTTTGCAACCCCGTGGACTATCACCCACCAGGCACCTCTATCCATGGGGATTCTCCAGGCAAGAATACTGGGGAGGGTTGCCATGACCTCTCCAGGGGATCTTCCCAACCCAGGGATTGAACTCGGGTGTCCCACATTGCAGGCAGATCCTTTACCGTCTGAGCCACCAGGGAAGCCCAAGAATACTGGAGCGGGTAGCCTATCCCTTCTCCAGAGGATTTTCCTAACCCAGGAATTGAATCTTCAGAACTGCAGGCAGATTCTTTACCACCTGAGCGACCTCTTTGGTTGATTTGAGCTTAATGCCTCTACTAAAGCACTTTAGGTAAAGTGTGATTTTTCTAGGAACTTGTCTACTTCATCTAGATTTTTCCAAATTAACTGCATAGAGTTATGTAGAGCAACCTCTTATCATTTTTTAAAGCTTCTTGTATTTTAATAATGTTTCCCAAAGAAATCTTTTGTTGTTGTTGTTGTTTATTTAGGTTTTTTTTCCCCTCCTTTTGTGTTTGTCTATTTTGATTAGGTTAGCTAGTGGTTTGCATACTTTATTTTTTAAAAGAACCAAGATTTCAATTTATGACTTTATTCTTTCTTTCTTAGCTGCCTCATTTTTTCACCTTTATGCTATTTTACCTTGTTCTCTTATTCTTTTCCTAGTTTTCTGAGTTGGAGATTTAATTCCTCTTTATTGATACATGTTTAAAGCTGTAAATTTTCCTTTGATTACTGTTTCAAATCTTTTTCATAGATTCAGAAATGTGATGTTTTTATTATCATGATTTTTTAAAGAAAGTCTATAATCTCAGTTTGTAGTTAATCTTTTAGCTACAAGTATTTAGTAGAGATGTTTAAATTTCCCTTTGCAAGAACTTTCAGAAATGTTATCATTATCTTGTGGCTTTTTTACATTTGATGGTAGAGTAATTGAGATGTTTCTACCATATGGAATGTAATACTTTCTTTGTGATTAAATTCCATGATTATTTCACGTGCACTTAAGAAGCTGTGTTATGGAATCCAGATCTGGCTGCTTGCCACTCATAAGCCAATAATTAGAGAGGCAAGTGTCTGTGGAAAGGAAAAGTGCTTTAATCAGAAAAGCCAGCAATCTGGGGAGAAGATGACTGATATCTGGAGACCAGCTCTGAAGATTCTGATCAGCCATGACAGTTTTTAAGGAAAAAGGGGAGGACGAGAATCTCAGTGAATCGTTGAAACAAGAGGCTTGGTTCTGCACCCTTCTCCATAGTGTGCAGACTGGTGACTCTCTCTTCACATATTATCTTGCCTTCATGAGTTAAATCCAGGATTGCTAATGGGGGACCAGCTGTGGATAGAGAGCTAGTCCTTCTTGAACTACTCAATTCTTCATTCTTACTTCTCATCTAGGAAAAGAATCCACAAGTTAGACAAGGTCTGGTGTGAATTCAGGAGAACGTATATCAGGAGTTAGTTTCAATTGCTTAGGGATCTCATTCCTATAAGTGGGTTCTTTTTAAGTTTAGAGGAAAGAGAAACAGGGAACAGGAAAGGGTCAAAAAAGCTGCTTTCAATTTCCCACTTGTCAGGACATCACTCTGTCTCTATGGGATCGAGGTGAAGGTCCATCTTCTGTAAGGTCTTCATGCTGACATAGCGTGCCATGTTCTTAAGAGGGAAGATGTTGACGTGAGTCTATAGCATCTCTTTGCTGACAGTGTTAGTTCCCTGGTTACATACACGGGCAGAACAAACTGCAGTTATTTTGATGCCCACAAAGATGCGGATTGCTATGAGCAACAGTGTTAGTCCCATTCTCCTGAGGCCAGTTCTTGGAACTGTGCTGACCATGGACTCAGTACTGCTCAAGATGGAGCAGCTTATGCCATGGCTGCAGTCTGGGCATCATGCAGTTAGATTTTTCCCTCTGGTGGTAGTTTCAGTGTTTGTAAAATAACTCATAAATGTGCATCAAAACAGTCTGTGGCTCTACCGTTCTCATCAACTTCTTGATTTTGTACTCGAGGGTGGGGGAGGTAGGCAGTGCCCTGCAGGATTCTGCTCGGTTCCATCTGTACTATCAGGACTTAAAGTTTGACATATATGTGTCCCTAAACTAAGGTCATGGCATCTGGTTCCATCACTTCATAGCAAATAAATGGAGAAAAAATGGAAAAAAAAAAGTGGCAGATTTTGTTTTCTTGAACTCAATTCAGTGCTGATGATGACTGTAGCCGTGAAATTGATAGACGCTTGCTCCTTGGAAGAAAAGCTATGATAAACCCAGAGTGCGTATTAACAAGCACAGACATCATTTTGCCAAAAAAAGTCTGTATAGTCAACCTGTGATTTTTCCAGTAGTCATGTATGGATGTGAGAGTTGGGCCATAAAGATGACTGAGCACCAAAGAATTGATACTTTTGAATTGTGGTGCTGGAGAAGACTTTTGAGAGTCTCTTGAACAGCAAGGATATCAAACCAGTCAATTCTAAAGGAAATTAACCTTAAATATTCATTGGAGGGACAGATGTTGAAGCTGAAGCTCCAATACTTTGACCACTTGATGTGAAGAGCCAACTCATTGGAAAAGACCCTGATACTGGGAAAGACTGAGGGCAGGAGGAGAAAGGGGTGACAGAAAGAGATGGCTGGATGACATCGCTGACTCAATGAACGTGAGTCTGAGCAAGCTCCAGGAAAATAATGGTCAGGCAAGCCTGGCATGCTGCAGTCCATGGGGATGAAAAGAATCAAGACATGACTTAGCAACTGAATGAACAAAAGATTTACCTAATTGATTATATTGTCTCCATTTTCTTATTTTTTTGTTCACATAATTTACATGCAGAATGGGGTCCTCATCAACACCCCATGTGTTTCCAACTAAACATTAGCTGTGTTTTTCTCTCTTTCTGCACCATCTATATATTATGTTTAGTAAAGTAGACCTTTGCCTAGCCCAGGTGGCACTAGTGGTAAAGAACCCGCCTGCCAGTGCAGGAGACATAACTGATGCCAGTTAGATCCCTGGGTTGGGAAGATCCCCTGGAGGAGGGCATGGCACCCACTCCAGTATTCTTGCCTGGAGAATCCCATGGACAGAGGAGTGTGGCAGGCTACAGTCCATGGGGTCGCAAAGAGTTGGACATGACTGAAGTGACTTAGCGTGCAGCTCATTATTGGTACAGAGATATTTATAACTGTTACACCTTTATTGTGCCTTGTGGCTTATAAAGTGTCCCTCTTCATCA
>SJYX01014720.1:607229-712801 GCA_006410675.1 Oreotragus oreotragus | reverse complement strand
TGATCTCCTTCAGAATGGACTGGTTGGATCTCCTTGCAGTCCAAGGGACTCTCAAGAGTCTTCTCCAACACCACAGTTCAAAAGCATCAATTCTTCGGTGCTCAGCCTTCTTCACAGTCCAACTCTCACATCCATACATGACCACAGGAAAAACCATAGCCTTGACTAGACGGATCTTAGTCGGCAAAGTAATGTCTCTGTTTTTGAATATACTATCCAGGTTGGTCATAACTTTTCTTCCAAGGAGTAAGTGTCTTCTAATTTCATGGCTGCAGTCACCATCTGCAGTGATTTTGGAGCCCCAAAAATAGTCTGACACTGTTTCCACTGTTTCCCCATCTATTTCCCATGAAGTGATGGGACCGGATGCCATGATCTTCATTTTCTGAATGTTGAGCTTTAAGCCAACCTTTTTATTCTCCTCTTTCACTTTCATCAAGAAGCTTTTTAGTTCCTCTTCACTTTCTGCCATAAGGGTGGTGTCATCTGCATATCTGAGGTTATTGATATTTCTCCCGGCAATCTAACTGTTGCTTCCTGACCTGCATACAGATTTCTCAAGAGGCAGGTTAGGTGGTCTGGTATTCCCATCTCTTTCAGAATTTTCCACAGTTCCTTCTCATAGGATCTGCATTAACACATAATTATTAATATTATATAATAATAAACATTATTTTTGTTGGGCAATTTATTACATTTGTTTACAGACTATTTTAAGTATTAGAATAGTTTGGTTCACAAGGCTAAATATATTTTCACAACTCTGGATACAACATTAATTTGTGTAATAAACCCTTTTTAAATGTATGCTATCATTTTAAAGTCTATCACAAGTGAAATTCAAATTATTTACAAGCTCTGAATGAAAGGAATTCAAATTTAAGAATTTGGCAGACTTTAGCTCCAAAGAGCAGCTGTCTTCACCTACTACTGATCTGGGATCGATTGGGATAGTGTTACATCATGTGTTGTAACTGATGGTACATCGATTTACATTTCCATTTTTGAGTATTCCTCTTTCTATACCCTACTTTTAAATAAAAGCTGCTAAAAAATTTTTAGAAAATCAAATTTGTCTATTTATAAAGTTTATCTTTTCCAAAGGTGTGTGTTTACTCACTGAAGACTAACTTTGATTTCAGCACTGATCCAGGTATTAAATAGGAAGGAAAATGGGAAAGACTAGAGATCTCTTTAAGAAAATTAGAGATACTAAGGGAACATTTCATGCAAAGATGGACTAAATGAAGGACAGAAATGGTATGGATCTAACAGAAGCAGAAGATATTAAGAAGAGGTAGCAAGAATACACAGAATGTGGATTGGGGGCAGGAGGAGAAGGGGACAACAGAGGATGAGATGGGTGGATGGCATCACTGACTCAATGGACCTAAGTCTGAGTAAATTCCAGGAGTTGGTGATGGACAGGGAGGCCTGGTGTTCTGCAGTTCATGGGGTCGCAAAGAGTCGGACATGACTGAGCAACTGAACTGCCTGACTCATTGACACGCAATTATGAAATGGTCAAAGAGACTAGGAAAAGCTGACCAGGAAAGGGAAGTTCAGCCCACATGCTTTGCCCACTTTTGGTTGCTCCCCTTGCAGGGACCTTGGGTGTCTCTTGGCATTGGCAGGTCAGTATAAACCCCCACAAGGCTCCCCTTTTGGGGGCTGCCTTCAGTCATTATGAGGTACCACGAAATCGCAGAGCAGGGCTCATCACTTGCTTCACACAGGGCGTGTCGTTCATTCACACAAGCACACCAAAGAGTAAGGTAAAGCAGAAAACGTGTATACTGAGAAAGCAGAGAGGCCAGAGCTCTGGGTGTTCTTGCCTTGTCTTGAAGGTCCCGGACGAGCCCCCAAGATGATAGCTTACAGGGAACGATGTCGGATTCATGATCTTTGAGGAAGATTTAGCTTTGGAACCAGAAACAAGGCTTGACCGTTCAGGGCTCTTGTGTGGCCGAAGTTTCATTGCAGTGAAAAGGGACAGAGAAACTTCTGACATAGACATTGGAAGTGGGTGGAGAGTGCCTCCCTAGCTAATCTTTAGCAAGGGTAAGGTCAGCAGTATTGTGACCAATCATGATATATCTATACCTCCCGCCCAATGTGGTTTTTTGTGCTTAAAACCTGTTCTGTAACTGTCATCGGGGTTCGCTCCTTGCTTAAGGAGGACAGAACCCCGGCGCGCCGGTTCAATAAATCCTCTTGCTATTTGCATCGATCCTGTGTCTTGGTGGTCTTGGGCGACGGACTCCAGGGCGGAACCGTGCGGTTCAACACTACCAGACCCACTCCCGCAATTTACATTTTAGGATAACAGGATTAGAACCTAACAATAGAAAGATCCTACCAGACCCACTCCCACAATATGTATTTTAAGATATCAGGATTAGTCAGAAAGCTTTTAGGAAGGAGAAGCTGTCCTTAAGCAGGATACATTGTTGTTATATAATCCCTAGGACAGAGTTTAAACTGACTTGTTTGTTGTGTTATCATCAGTTCTGGGCTTAAAGAAAAAAAAATGTTACGACTAAGGAATGCAGAGAGAGAGAGAGAGAGAGAGAGAGAAAGACATTTGTCCTTTCCTATTCTCCAGCATTCCAGACCACTATCTCCTCCTTGAGAACCCCAGACCCATCTCTTTTCTTCTAGGACCCCAGACTTCTTATCAACCTGCCTGGAAACTGACTCTGCCAGTATTCCCATCTCTTGAAGAATTTTACACAGTTTGTTGTGATCCACACAGTCAAAAGCTTTAGCGGAGTCAACGAAGCAGATGTTTTTTCTGGAATTCTCTTGCTTTTTTGATGACCCAGTAGATGCTGGCAATTTTATCTTTGGGTTCTCTGCCTTTTCTAAATCCAGCTTGAACATCTGGAAGTTTTGGGTTCACATACTGTTGAAGCCTGGCATGGAGAATTTTGAGTATTACTTTGCTAGCATGTGAAATGAATGCAACTGTGTGGTAGTTTGAACACTCTTTGGCATTGTCCTTCTTTGGTTTTGGAATGAAAACTGACCTTTTCCAGTCCTGTGGCCACTGTTGAGTTTTCCAAATGTGCTGGCATATTGAGTGCAGCACTTTCACAGCATCATCTTTTAGGATTTGAAATAGCTCATCTGGAATTCCATCACCTCCATTGGCTTTATTTGTATTGATGATTCCTAAGGCCTGCTTAACTTTGCACTCCAAGATACCCGGCTCTAGGTGAGTGATCACGCCCTCATGGTTTTCTGGGTCATTAAGATCTTTTTTACATAGTCCTTCTGTGTATTCTTGTCACCTCTTCTTAATATCTTCTGCTTCTGTTAGGTCCATACTGTTTCTGCCCTTTACTGTGCCCATCTTTGTGTGAAATGTTCCCTTGGTATCTCTAATTTTCTTGAAGAGATCTGTAGTCTTTCCCATTCCATTGTTTTCCTCTATTTCCTTGCACTGATCACTTAAAAAGACTTTCATATCTCTCCTTGCTATTCTTTGGAACTCTGCATTCAGATGGGTATATCTTTCCTTTTCTCCTTTACCTTTTGCGTCTCTTCTTTTCTCAGTATTTGTAAGGCCTCCTTGGACAACCACTTTGCCTTTTCACATTTCTTTTTCTTGGAATAGTTTTGATCACCACCTTCTGTACAGTGTTAGGAAACTCCATCCATAGTTCTTCAGGCACTCTGTCCATCAGATCTAATCCTTTGAATCTATTTGTCACTTGCACTGTGTAATCATAAGGGATTTGATTTAGGTCATACCTGAATGGCCTAGTGGTTTTCCCTACTTTCTTNCCATAGTTCTTCAGGCACTCTGTCCATCAGATCTAATCCTTTGAATCTATTTGTCACTTGCACTGTGTAATCATAAGGGATTTGATTTAGGTCATACCTGAATGGCCTAGTGGTTTTCCCTACTTTCTTCAATTTAAGTTTGAATTTGGCAATAAAGAGTTTATGATCTGAGCCACAGTCAGCTCCCGGTCTTGTTTTGCTGACTGTTTCCAGAGCTTTATAGAAAGCACCTTGCCTGTGCTCCGTCAAAGTCACACAATCATATGAGAAGTGACTGCCACCAGGTTCAGGGCTGGTGGGACGTCCTCTTGCCAGGTGGCCTGGGACCTCACGCCTGCTGCCCTGGCGTAATCACTAATAGCATCCCACATGCTCTGAACGTGTCCCCATGTGGACAGCTCACCATGCGGTCACCTCCCTTGGGCCTCCCCTGGCGTGGTTGCCCCCTGCCCTGATCCTTCAGGCCCTGGCTGGAAGGTGAGAGCCTTGTTCTTCCCCGCTGGCCAGTGTGGTCCAGCCTGCCTAAGCAAGGACGTTTGGATGGAGGGCTTGGTGGGGATTATTTGGGTCTCGTGTGGAAGTGTGGAAGGGCTTCAGCAGACACTTGGTGACTGACTGTGGTCCATGCTTCACAGACACAACCAATCATTTGTGCACAATGAGGACACAGGCAGGGACGCTGGGGTGTGGGGTCTCAGTCTGCACAGCAAGAGGGCCAGGGTCCTGGGTGAGAGGACACGGGCCCTGGTCAGAGCTTGTCCAGTTGACCAAGGGGCGGGTGGGAGGCGGGGAAGGAGAGGCTTTCTTGGAGACATCTGTCCAGATCTTTGACCAAATCCTCCCTCCCCTCAGGAGGAGAAGGGGGTGACAGGACGAGATGGTTGGATGGCATCATTGACTCAATGGACATGAATCTAAGCAAGCTCCGGGGGATGGTGAAGGACAGGGAAGCCTGGCGTGCTGCAGTCTGTGGGGTCACAAAGAGTCAGACACGACTGAGCAACTGAACAGCAACAAGCCCTCCCTCCCTGGAGAAAGTACAAATTAAATAGACCGACTGTCACAGCTGGGTGTCCCCTGGGGCTGCCGTAACAAAGCACCGCAGACTGACCGGTTTAAACCACAGACATCTCTCCTCCGACAGCCTGGAGGCTGGAAGTCTCTGTGGGCCCGGCTCCCTCTGAGACTCTAGGGGAGCCGCCTCCCCCATCTCCCAGCTCCTGGGGGCCACCCACGGTCCTCAGCTCTAAGTGGCATCCCTGGGTCTTGGTCCCTGTAGTCAAGGACATCTCCATGCCTGTCCATGTTCACGTCGTCTCCTCTCTGTGTGTCTGTCACTGTATTCTCTCCTCTCTTATATGCACACCAGTCAGATTGGACCAGGGACGCACCCTACCCCAGCCTGACCTCATCTTAACTGAAACACTTATACCCAGACAACCTTGTTCCAAATAAAGCCATGCCCTGGGGTTCCAGGAAGGACATGACTCTGGGAAGGACATGACCGCACCCAGCATACTCGCAGGTCACTCGGTGACAGTGGCTTGATTCACAGGGAAGAACAGCGAAGTGGCTTGACCTGAGCTGGCTGAGGATGGAGTTCTCTGGGGGAAGGGGGGGGGGGTCTCCTGCTGCTGTTGGGCCTTTGTCCTGTCCTGCCTGCACTGGGGGCTCTCAGGGATGATCTCTGCCTTCCCGGGCTATCCCCCTAGGATGCAGCGCAGGGCCAGGGGCTAGCGCTGGTCAGGCTCAAGTAGAGGGCACACCCAGGTGCCGCCTCAGTGGTTGCCAGGCCTCAGCTTCCTGCTGGAGCCCAACCAGCTGCAGAAAAAGGCTTTCTGGGTCCAAAAGTCAGGGCTGTCCATGAGGGGCACACCTGCTCCAGGCTCTAGCTCTGTTTATTTCTGCCTTGATCCTGTGGGCTTCCTGGTCCTTAGCCAGTTTGTTCTTGGGAACCTTTCTTTGTTGTAACAGCACCTGCTGCTGATGCAAGAGCTCCATCCCCAAAGGCACCCTGGACGCAGGGGTCACTGTGGCCACACCGCCGGAAGTGTACCCTGAGCTGGACGTCACTTCCCCAGAACCCCCAGGGGGTATCACAAGCCCTGTTGCGATAAGACTGGTGCTGGCCCAGTACTGGGGCAGGAGACCCAGGGTCCACGGGGGTTGTCCTCAGGCCCAGGGCCTCCAGCCCGACTCAGGGACTGCTCTCCTCTCCCCCTCTCCCCACGTTTGGTGGGTGATTCATTTGTACAGCCCCAAGCCTTCCATTTGCCCTCAGTATAAACCAGTCCCCCCCGAATCAGTCCATGTCTGTGTCCCCTGAGCATGGACACTCAGTCCTGCTCCTCAGGGAGGGTCTGGCTGCAGAGAACTCAGCACAGAGGGTGGGGCTGCACCCACGGCAGCTGCAGGGCGAAGCGACAGCTGGTCCGCAGGGAGCTTCTGGGAGAAGGGCGTGACCCCAGAGCCACCCGGAGGGTGTCAATTAATGGACTTTGAAACTTCTTTCTCTGTGTGGCTCCCTGTGGGCTTGACTAACCAAGAGGGGCAGTATCAGAAAGCTGAGCGGCAAAGTGGAGTATATTCACCCTGTGCAGGCCACACTGACTGTATTTTCTATGAGGTGGTGAGCTCATGGTGTCGCCCAGAATGCCCTTCTGACCATCACCCATCCGAACTATTACTCATCCCTCAAGACCCAGTGCAGTTTCACCCCCGATGAGAAGCCTGCTGGGTAGCTAGCTCTCTGTCAGGTATGGTACTTCAGTTCAAGGCCAGTTCTCTGGGTTTTGAGGGCAGGTTTCTGCCTGGTGTCCTGAGGGCCCAGCATCACAGGCCAAGTATCCACCCCATGACCACGCTCAGCCCGTGCTTCTTACATATGTGCCAGTGGCCAGGCATCCTGCAGTGGGAGGTTGCAGCACCCAGGGCCAGATGGCCTGCTTCTTGGCCCTTGCTTGCCCTGGGCATCTGCACACACTGCCCAGGTGGGGGTTGCAGGCCAGGCTCCCGGGACAGCCCAACCAGCTGCTCAGACCAAGCTCTAGGCACCAGGAGCCACCTGTTGGGGCGGGGCCAAGACAGATGACCTGAGGGACCCGCCGCTCTGGCACTGGTTTTACTTCATTCCTGGAACTTGAAGTGCCCCACTGGAATGCTGATGGCTATGCCTATGGGCCTGTGTGCTCTGGGAGGCAGGGTGGGCTCCCCGTCCCCATCCTCTGCCCCTGGTGGGAACACACACACTGGACTTCTCCCCACAGCCTCACTTCCCGGGGCTCCAAGGCCAGCTCCGCCCCATTTTCTCAAAGAAGCCTGTGTCCTGCCCGCCCATCCCCAACCCTCCCACAGCCAAGGCTTCTATGGGACTGGGCTCTGGGGCACTGGACCCTCTGCACTGTAGCTGCTGCACCACGCCTGGCAGGTGATCAGAGTGTGACCCTGGCATCCGACTTGGGTCACCAGCTCATGCACGCCTGCGGGCCAGGCTCCACGTGACAGGCAAGGAAGCCGGGGCCCCAGAGACACGGAGGGACAAGCCGAAGGTTACTCAGCCCCAGACTGGGACCAGGTCTCTTGGCTTCATCACTGTAACTACAACCCGTCTCCCTGTGGGGGCTTTTCCAGGTTGGGGACATGTTCCACGTTATCCCTTCCTCGTCCCCAAGCCCCAGGCTCCTGCAGTGGGGCTCAATTCACATTCACTGAGGGATGCTGAGCAAGGGACCAGGCAGCAGCTGGTGCTGGCTGCGGGAGAACTCGGTGGCCTGCCAGCTACTTGCCTGGGCGGGCGGGCCGGGGACCCACGCAGCTCCTGCTCTCCAGGCAACTCCAGGGGCCGGGTGACCTCCCTGCCAGGACAGCCTCCAGATAACGGTCACGTCTAAGCCTGTTTCTGGGCATCTGTGCCTTCCTCGAACCTGACCCAGTTCCCCTGCCTGGCCTGGCCTGGGGATATTGTGAGGAGTGGGAAGGCAGGGGTCAGGCCAGCAAATGCTGTGAGGAATTTGATGTGATGTTCTTGTTAATTACATAAAAATCAAGCCATCTGTTAACTTGGGTTACTCCCCTCTCTGGGAACAGAGCAAATGCCCTAAAAACAATGCAGAAACGGCTCTGTCTGTAAGCCTTGTGGGGGAGGGGCAATTCAGACATGGGCATCTCTGCACATGGTTCACCCAGGGCTCCCTGGGTAGCAGAGCAGGGCCTGGGGAGTCATGAGTTGGGACACAGTGCCTGCTTCCAGAGTACGCGCAGTCTCACCCCGTCAGTCCCTTGGGGAAGGGCAGTGCTAGAGATGAACCCCTGGCTGGTTTGGGGACCCCTCCAAAACCATACTCCCAGCTGGGGTTAAGTGCGGCCAGCAGGTGTGTCTGCCCCGGGATGGTAGACAATTCGCACCCCACGGTTCCCAGATCAGAGTTCAACAGAGAGAGAAGAATGCCCCGTTAGGAAGGAAGCCTGGAGAACACACCAGGAGACCCCATGCTCCCCGCTCTCCCTGCCTGTTAGGTGCAGGTGGGGCTGGCGTCCTCGATGGAGGAGGCGACCGCAGGGTCCCTCAGAGGCAGATCGATCGCAGCTCTGCCAGGCCTGCTTGGTGACCTTTGGCAGATGGCCAGTAACAGAGACGAGCAAACCCAACTCCATACTGCAGCTGATCCTTCAGCTCCAACCTTCATGCTCTGTGGACGGATGGATGGACAGATGGGTGGATGAATGGCATGCGAGCTCAGTCGTGTCCGACTCTTTGTGACCTGCTGGACTGTAGCCCTCCAGGCTCCTCTGCCCATGGAATTCTCCAGGCCAGGATACTGGAGCAGGCTGCCGTGCCCTCCTCCAGGGGATCTTCCTGACCCAGGGGTTGAACCTGCATCTCGTGTGTCTCCTGCATTGGCAGATGGGTTCTTTACTGCTGACGCCACCTGGGAAGCCCTCTTGTGCTCTGTCGCTGGAGCCTAATCATGATGCCCCTTCATCTTGGTACAAGTAGGTCACCTATAGCCTGAAATAAACAATAGCGCCTTCTCAAGGCTCTGCCTCCCAGCCTTAACCTTTAAAGGTAAAACACATTTCATTCACAAAGAGATAAAAAGTTGCAGAGCAGAGAATGTTTGTCCTGTTGGAAGTTTACAAGAACATGGTGCCTAGACCTGTGTGGACTGCTGCAAGATAAAAGGTCCGGGGTCTAGCTGGTACCAAGAAGTTTGCAGCAACCATCCACGCCCCTCCCCTTTTAGTGGAAAGAAACCTGAATTCTAATTCAGCTAAGACAGTTCTTCGGAACATGAGTCCACCATCTTCCTGGATTCCTGGCTTTCCAAATGAAATAGCTACTGTTTCTCCAACACCCATCTCTCAATTTATCAGCCTGTTATACCACTAGCAGTATGGATTTGATAACAACATTTTGAGCCTTAGTTTGTTCCTCTGCAAAGTGGGTATAATTATTCCCATTTTATTTAGATGTGCTTTCTAATGAATTACTTTTGTTTTTTCGGTTGTGCTGGGTCTTCCTTGATGTGCAAAGGCTTTCTCTAGTTGTGGAGAACAGGGGTTACTGTCTAGCTGTGCTCATCGGCTCAGGGCTCAGTTGTTGTAGCACACAGTCTCCATAGCTGTGGCTCGAGGATTCTGGAGCTCGAGGGCTTCAGTAGCTGCGGCAGATGCGCTTTGTTGCTTCACAGCATGTGGGATCTTCCTGAACCAGGGACTGAACCCGTGTCCCCTACGCTGGCAGAACAGATTCTTAACCACTGGACTGCCAGGGAAGCCCCTAGATATGTTGTTATAAAATAATTTCCAAGCTTTAGCTTTCCCATTAAAAAAAAAAAAATGGAAAGGAAGCTGGGCAAGATAGAGTAAGTTCCCTTTCGTGTGAACAAATGTGCTTAAATGTACAGAGGACATTCTGGGAAAATACCTAAGAACGTGTGAAACTTGGACAGTGTCACACAGAAGGGGCAGAGTCTTCTGTACTGTCTGACTTTAACAACCAACTGCAGGTATTGTATCTTTATTAAAACATACTCAATACTTAATACATTTGTTAAAATGTAGTGGATAAAAATAATGTTTTGCTGGAGAAAAAGCAAAAAGTAAAGAAAAAGCCCTTCTACCTTTCAAGAGCTGTGATACAAAAATGAAATCAGCACACCCCGTGAATCTGACCTGTGGTTGTCGCCTGTCTTTTCAAGTACTCGAGGTTGGCCTGGGATTAAGTGGCCTGGAAACTCGGGGCACTGAGCAGGGACCCTCCTGACCTGCTCCTGAGTGGGCTGTTGGGTGGAGCCCAGGCCTGGCCATGCTTCCGTGAGCCTCACACCGAGCCTGTGTTCTTTCCTCCTGGCCAGGCTGACAGTGGGCGTTGCTTCTGCTCTGGCTCCCTGAGAGAGAGGTGTTCACAGGCAGCTGCATCTGCCATTGCCCTTCACTCGCTGCTGAAAAACTGTGGGGTGGGAAGCACCTCTACCCTTTGGGATGGTCGAGCCTCTGGGGACTGTGTCATCTTGTGCAGGGCAGGAGTGGGCGGGGCTGGAGGGAAGGGCTCCCAAACAAACAGAACCCGGAGTGCCTGTGTAAACACAGGGCAGGTATAAAGGTGTCTTCTCGGGCAACTCAGCATGTTCTCTGAGCGGTCGGGTCCCCAGAGCCAGCCTGTGACCATGGAGGCCAGAACTTTCTGGCTGCTGGTAGTGGTGGTCCTGGCCTTGGGGTCCTCCAGTTCGACCGGGCAGTACGTGGGCCTGTGTGAGTACCGCTCCGACCCCCTCCCACTGGGCGGCAGGGAGGAGGAGGGGCTGGGTGGCAGAGTGGGAATACAGGACAAGGGGACAGGACACGGAAGAGCAAGGCTGGGGGCTTTCTGTGGGCTAGAGGAAAGTGACCAAGCTCCTTAATAATTTAAAGATTGCTGCTTTAGCCACTGGACACAAGGAGCTGACTCATTGGAAAAGATCCTGATGCTGGGAAAGACTGAAGGCAAAGGAAAGGCGGGTGGCAGAGGATGAGATGCTTAGATAGCATCACCGACTCAGTGGACTAGATAACTCAATGGACATGAGTTTGTGCAAACTCCAGGAGATAGTGGAGAGCAGAGGAGCCTGGTGGACTACAGTCCATGGGGTCGCAAAGAGTCAGACACGACTTCATGACTGAACAACGACAAACTTACCAGACACACACATTTTCTCTCAGCAGCCCTGCAAACTGGGTCTTGCTGTCCCCATTTTGCAGACAAGGAAACTGAGCTTCAGAGCGTTAATAAATGACTCTACTGGTCAGTGTGGAAAGAAGGATGGGAGCCCTGGTAGCCACACCAAGCCTACCCTCCCACTGCCTTCTTTGTGGAGACTTCTGAATTAACAGTATAGATCTTTCTACATTATTCTGACACATTTGCAAAACACAAAGAAAAGACAAATGAAAACAGCCACTTCCAGAGCATTTTCAATACCTGCAGTTTTCATTTAGCCATTCAATTGTAATTCCAGGTGGGGCATGGCTGTTCCAGTAACTGGATTTTGCAGAAATTAAAGTGTGGCTTTTATCAGGTTCTGAGTGGTCTCAAACTTGGCAGCCATCAGAATCACCTGGAAGCTTTTAAATCTCACAGCCCAATAGGATGTGCCAACTACATTGGAATGTCTCTGGGTGGGAGCAGGTGTCACTGGTTCTGACCCCCAACGTGAGCAAAATTTGGGAACCAGTGGAATAAGGACTTATAATTTGGCAGCCATAGGAGAAGATTCTAGGTTCCCTGTGAATTCTATTTTCCTAAGGAAAAATCCGGTTAAGGAATGAGGCACAGTGGACTTTTGCTGAGCTTCTGACATAAAGACTTATCTGGAAATTGAATCATGGAGACCCACAGATATACAGGCATGATGTGTCGAGGGAAGTAGGGAGAGGCAGAAAATAGAGCAGGCTGCGGTTTTCTCACTTGAATGCCTACCTTCTATTATCCTATTCATTTTTAAGGAGGAAGTTCTGCTGATAAAACACTGAAGGGGAACTTTGTTTCCAGGCTCAGGGGACCCTGGATTCCTGTGGGCACCTGCCTACTGGCGGGAACCCAGGCTCCACAGGTGTTAGGAGCGCCCAAGTGAGAGACCCCGGGCAGCTGGCCAGATCTTTCACAAAACCTTTCTCCTTAAATATTTATGGGGAAAGAAGGCCCTGGAGTGGCAGATGTTGGGGGAGGGGTGGGGTTGTATGCTATGAACCGGGAGCTGGAGGGAGGGTGTGGACTTGTAAATGTGGCCGGTGGACCAACCCCAAGCCAGCGAGGACTCTCTTACCCGGCTTTGTGTGGGCCAGCGGCGAACCAGTGTGCGGTGCCGGCCAAGGACAGGGTGGACTGCGGCTACCCCGAGGTCACCCCCGAGCAGTGCAACAACCGCGGCTGCTGCTTCGACTCCAGCATCCCCGGGGTGCCCTGGTGCTTCAAGCCCCTGCAGGAAGCAGGTGAGCCCTGGGAAGCCGCACACACCTGGGCCCTGGTTGGGCCCCCCTATGCCACAGCTGTCTGCTGGGCAAGGGGGGGCTTCCCAGGTGGCGCCAGCGGTAAAGAACACACTTGCTGACACAGGAGACACAAGAGACGTGGGTTCAATCCCTAGGTTGGGAGGATCCCCTGGAGGAGGGCACGGCAACCCACTCCAGTTTTCTTGCCTGGAGAATCCCATGGACAGAGGAGCCTGGAGGGCTGCAGTCCAGGGAGTCACACAGAGTCGGACACGACTGATCACGCATGCACTTAGTTTTTCGTCATTTCAGAAAGGTGTTCAGAGTCAAGGCCTTATGTACAGGGAAATAGTTTAAAAGCTCCCCTGGAGAAAAGTGGACAATACATGGTTTGGAAACCCGGGCTGACTTTCAAGGCCGTTTTCAGCAAGCACCCCACTCAGAGTCTCGGTCATCTGTGATCTGTGACGTGCTCTCTGTCTGGACGTGGAGTCCTGGCACGTCTCCCCACCCCGCCACCCGCCTCCTGCCCCTACCACGAGGGGCTCCCCCCTCCCTCACTAGGGCAGTGGGGCGCAGGGTGACCCCGGGGGACCCCGCCCAGGAGCAGATGGCAGCGCACTGGGTGCTCTGCTGTCCTGGCTGTGTCCCCCGCCCCCCGGCCCATCCCCCGTCTCCACCCCCTTGGAGGTTGCCGTGAGCCATCTGGAGCCCAGGTGCCAGCTCACCTTCTAAGAGGCACGTACTACTCCATGAGGCCCTTTCATTGGCACAATGGCAGGTGGGGGGGGAGATGGGGGCACGCTTGCCCTTTGTCCCTGGGGAATGACAAAGGCACCTGCATTCCAGCCAGCCGGTCTGCCTCCCTAATCAGTTACGGGGGTGGGGGGCTACCCATTGCCCAGGGCTCCTCCCCTTCCCGCAAACCTGGGCAGAGGTCCAGATCAGGCTCTGGGCCCAGTGGGGAGTCACCCTGTGCTGATCATCACCCCCTCCACCCTTTCCTCAGCCCAAGACGATACTTTTTTGAACTCTAGCAGCGGCCCTGTCTGGCCCGGCCCATCTCAGGCTCCATTTGTCCTGACCCCTGGGGTACCCCTGGGGTATGTGGCTGTTCTCCCAGGGAGTGGGGACTCGACCCTTCCCCAGGGACTTGGCAGGGAGACAGCACACGCCACTGACCCTGGAGCTGGTCTGAACCTGGAGAAGCCAGGCAGTGGTGGCCAGGGACCGCACACCTCAGGGAGATGCTTGTCTGTGCTTCATTTCCAGAATGCACCTTCTGAAGCCGCGTGGCCGCCTGATGCCCAGGGAGGGGACCTCCGCACTTGGGCACCCTGCCCGCCCACCCTCATCCCGCTGCTTGTCTCACACTGCTCCTGGCCAGGCCTGAACCGAACGCCTGGGGCCCGATGACTTAAAGAATAAAGCTCCCGTGCTCAGCATGAGGACAGGTCTTCATTCCTAAGACTTGACGCCGCTGTGCTTTATTTCTGCCGAGTCACTCTCTCCCTTCTCAGCCTTCCACTGATGGGGGCAGGGGGCAGTGTCTTAGCATCACCCAGCAAAGGGTCTGCCCTAGGCCTGGGGAGCAGGGAAGGACCCCAAAGTAGCTCCTTAGAGGTGAGGATGCTGCAAACCCGAGACCTAGTGTGACAGGACAGAGAGTGTCACTTAGAAACTTAGAAGGTTTCTCACCTTCTAAGCATCACTTAGAATGGTGTTGAGAAACACCGTTTCAAATATAAGTTCCCCCTAAAACGTTACTCATGATTTTCACAGTAAAGAGAGAGCCAATAAATCCATTTTACCAGTTGGCACTTTTTTTTTGGTATTTCTTTGCAAGTGTAGCATCTGTGACACCTTGGCCTTCTTTTGCTATTTTTCCTCTGAAAATGGATGTGGTTTTGATACATGAACAAAGTGCCACCATGAGGGCTCTTGAAGCCTTAGCCATCCCCAGATNTGGGGGCACGCTTGCCCTTTGTCCCTGGGGAATGACAAAGGCACCTGCATTCCAGCCAGCCGGTCTGCCTCCCTAATCAGTTACGGGGGTGGGGGGCTACCCATTGCCCAGGGCTCCTCCCCTTCCCGCAAACCTGGGCAGAGGTCCAGATCAGGCTCTGGGCCCAGTGGGGAGTCACCCTGTGCTGATCATCACCCCCTCCACCCTTTCCTCAGCCCAAGACGATACTTTTTTGAACTCTAGCAGCGGCCCTGTCTGGCCCGGCCCATCTCAGGCTCCATTTGTCCTGACCCCTGGGGTACCCCTGGGGTATGTGGCTGTTCTCCCAGGGAGTGGGGACTCGACCCTTCCCCAGGGACTTGGCAGGGAGACAGCACACGCCACTGACCCTGGAGCTGGTCTGAACCTGGAGAAGCCAGGCAGTGGTGGCCAGGGACCGCACACCTCAGGGAGATGCTTGTCTGTGCTTCATTTCCAGAATGCACCTTCTGAAGCCGCGTGGCCGCCTGATGCCCAGGGAGGGGACCTCCGCACTTGGGCACCCTGCCCGCCCACCCTCATCCCGCTGCTTGTCTCACACTGCTCCTGGCCAGGCCTGAACCGAACGCCTGGGGCCCGATGACTTAAAGAATAAAGCTCCCGTGCTCAGCATGAGGACAGGTCTTCATTCCTAAGACTTGACGCCGCTGTGCTTTATTTCTGCCGAGTCACTCTCTCCCTTCTCAGCCTTCCACTGATGGGGGCAGGGGGCAGTGTCTTAGCATCACCCAGCAGAGGGTCTGCCCTAGGCCTGGGGAGCAGGGAAGGACCCCAAAGTAGCTCCTTAGAGGTGAGGATGCTGCAAACCCGAGACCTAGTGTGACAGGACAGAGAGTGTCACTTAGAAACTTAGAAGGTTTCTCACCTTCTAAGCATCACTTAGAATGGTGTTGAGAAACACCGTTTCAAATATAAGTTCCCCCTAAAACGTTACTCATGATTTTCACAGTAAAGAGAGAGCCAATAAATCCATTTTACCAGTTGGCACTTTTTTTTTGGTATTTCTTTGCAAGTGTAGCATCTGTGACACCTTGGCCTTCTTTTGCTATTTTTCCTCTGAAAATGGATGTGGTTTTGATACATGAACAAAGTGCCACCATGAGGGCTCTTGAAGCCTTAGCCATCCCCAGATGGAGAGTCATCTCCCCCACTCTCGGAGACACTTGGCTCTCCCGGGACACCAGGAACGTGTCCACGCCGTCAGACCTGAGCTCCTGCTCTCCAGGCCACACGGCCGACTCCCCTGATGCTACTGAGGGCTGTTTCTGCTGCTAGGGGGCCAGGACGTAGCGCGGCCCCCAAAGGCAGGGCTTCTGGGCCTGAGCCGCCCTTCCCGCTGGGAAAGAGACACTGGCTCCCTTTCAAAACAAAAGGCTTCCTTTTTAGCCTTGCACTTCGGGCCAGGTCTGTAGAGTGAGAGCCTCTGTGTGTCCTAGAAGGGAGATATTAATAACCTTTTTGTAGGATAAGCAACTCATCCCAAAGCCCTTTGAGGGGGCGCCACCCAGAGCCCACCCAGGGGCGGCCTGTCTGTTACACTGAGATGTGTCTAGTGAGGTCTGGTTGGAGGACCAAGAGCTGCCCTGACGTGGCACGTGATTCCCCATATGGGAGCCCCCCACCTGGTCCCCAGCCCTCTCACACTCTCCACCCCAAGAAAAGGACTCTGTCCCATCCATCATCCCCACTGGCCCTGAGTCAGCATCTCTTCCTGGCACCAACCACTCCCCCCGATCAGTTTGTCCACAGATTCCCAACAGCATCTCCGCAACAGGTCCCTGCCCACCCTCTACCCCCACGAGGACAGGGCACTAAGTGTAGCCCTGCAGGGTAAGGAGGGAGACAAGGCTGGGGTCACAGGGGGCAGTTCCCTTCCCCCACCTCAGAGGCAGCCAAGGCCCCTGCACCCACCCTGCTGGATGGAGCCCCCTGGAGCCACCGTCTCCCCACTGACACTGCTGCCACTGCCCACCTGGCACTCCTGTGGTCAGCTCAGAGCGACTGCTTCTGTGTCAAGGCCTCCAACACCATCGAGGGGAGGGGTCCCTGCCCCCACCTCAGCCCCCAGACTGCAGCTTCTATCCGCTCTCTGGTGGTTCAGGGTCGTGTCTGGAGAATGTGTTTCCTGGGAAACTTGGGGAGACCCCAGGCCAGAGTTGGATGCTGGAGCAACCTTCGTCCCTACCAGGAGACCTGGCCACAGGTGGGAGGATGGGGAGATGGAGCTTTAACCCTTCCGTCCTGGGGCCCACACATCTCTGCTGTTTCTGCAAAAGTCAGACAGGTCATCACGCAAGTCGGGCATCTGGGGTCCTGACTGGCGTGAACACTAGCCCCTCCCCAAAGCCAACACTTCTCGAGGGGCTCAAACAACAGGTGTGGATCAGAGTCACCCAAGCAGTTTCCAAGAATCTCAGAGTCTGGTGATGAAATCAGGGTCTCAGGGCAGCTCACAACCTCAGTGATGTCCAGTCAAGCAGAGAGAAGCTGGGCATGTCCTTCTGGAAGCCAAGTGTGCTGTGAGGGTCTGTGACACCAGGAAGGGCACAATCCCCAGAGAGGGGCCTGACCAGGCAGACTTGGATCATCTTTGCGACCGTAACTCTCCAGTCAAAATGAAATACACAAGCAGAGCCAGTGGCTCACTTGTCCTCCAAGCCAAGATAATCACAGACTCGTGGGGACCTGGACAGGCCACTTCTTAAATAATTTCATATCATTACTGAGTTAGGGCACTCACTTCAATCCCATGCCTCACCCAAGCCACACAAGGCAGGGACTGTGGCTGTAGCAGTCTCATAAGTGCGTTCACAGACCACCGACATCAGGCCAGACCACTCTGACCGCGATGGAGCAGGACACTGGGAAGCCCAGTTCCCCATCCTTCCAACCTGGTCCAAACTGCAGTGACCAGTGGCCCCCTCTGCTGGCTGACCTGAGTGACTGCAGCTTCCTGCAATCCCAGCTTCAGCCTGTCTCCAAGTCACTGACTTTCTAAATGGGATTTACCAAGAGGCCTGGTCACCTGACCACCTCACCTCCAGACAGCATGGGATCTTGAGCAGAGCTGACCCCCAGTTTGCACCAGTTAAGCAAAAACTTCATCTTCGCAGGAAACTTGGAATTTTTTTCTCATTCTCCTTTTCCTTGCGGTTAAGTTTAACCCCGGCTGTGGTGCTCCATTGGGGGAGCAAAGGAGGCAGGGGACTCACGGAAGCGTCTAGTGCCCCAGTTCAGTTCAGTTCAGTCGCTCAGTCATGTCCGACTCTTTGCGACCCCATGAATCGCAGCACGCCAGGCCTCCCTATCCATCACCATCTCCCGGAGTTCACTCAGACTCACCTCCATCGAGTCGGAGATGCCATCGAGCCATCTCATCCTCAGTCGTCCCCTTCTCCTCCTGCCCCCAATCCCTCCCAGCATCAGAGTCTTTTCCAATGAGTCAACTCTTCGCATGAGGTGGCCAAAGTACTGGAGTTTCAGCTTAAGCATCATTCCTTCCAAAGAAATCCCAGGGTTGATCTCCTTCAGAATGGACTGGTTGGATCTCCCTGCAGTCCAAGGGACTCTCAAGAGTCTTCTCCAACACCACAGTTCAAAAGCATCAATTCTTCGGCGCTCAGCTTTCTTCACAGTCCAACTTTCACATTCATACATGACCACAGGAAAAACCATAGCCTTGACTAGGCGGACCTTAGTCAGCAAAGTAATGTCTCTGCTTTTGAATATGCTATCCAGGTTGGTCATAACTTTTCTTTCAANGTCTTTTCCAATGAGTCAACTCTTTGCATGAGGTGGCCAAAGTACTGGAGTTTCAGCTTTAGCATCATTCCTTCCAAAGAAATCCCAGGGTTGATCTCCTTCAGAATGGACTGGTTGGATCTCCTTGCAGTCCAAGGGACTCTCAAGTGTCTTCTCCAACACCACAGTTCAAAAGCATCAATTCTTCGGCGCTCAGCTTTCTTCACAGTCCAACTCTCACGTCCATACATGACTACTGGAAAAACCATAGTCATCTGAAAATTGATTACTACTTCTATTTTATACAGTAAAAAAGGAAGATAATTGAAATTAAATAATAGGCCCAAGGTCACATGGTTTGTAAATGTTTATCAAGATTTCAGCTGATAACAGCTGGAAAGGACCACCAAGGGTTCAAAGTCTTCAAGACACTAAGGGTCCAGGGCTACATAGAAGTCAGGATTGGGAGTGGTGGATGGTTAAGCACAGAACAATTTCCAGCACTAAAGGGTGATCTCACATTAGGAACAAGGAGGACAACGGATTGGCTGAGCGGATCCGTGCTTGATTAGATGACATTTCTGCTTACGGAATCCACTGTAGAGAAAGTGACAGTAAATTCTCCAGCACTTGCAAGAACAAAGGGTCCAGGAAAGCCTGACGCACACACAGCAGACAGGCAGAGGGCTTTAGCTGCTTCTATAAACGGGAGGCCAGCTCCTTTGTTCTCTCTCCCGCTTCTACTCTCTTGAGTGCAGAGATGGCTGCCACCCCTGGCGTAAGTTGGGATTTGATACTGTGGAAAGAGAGAGGACCTCCAAGACATGACGGAGCTCTCGGTGGTGCATGAGGGACAGTGCTGGGGAGATGGGGTTGCCGGGAAGACATCTGGAAGTGGAGGAGACAGGCATGGATCCCTACACAATGTGGAGTAAGTTTCTGTGAAGAGGACGTGGTTGTTGGGCCCCTGAGTTCTCTGGTATTGAGACCTTGCCGTGGCGGGAGTGGCCTTTGTGCTCAGCAGGGATGGCAAAACTTCAAACTATGGAAATACTGTTTTGATTCCCTTTTCCTTTATTCTGTTTAGGGATCCAAGGCTCTTCAACCTCCTTCTAGTCCCCAGAGAGAGGTTCACATAACTGTTTTCCTATATTCTTTATGACCTAAGCTGTTAACTAACGTAAGAATATAAACACTCGGAAGGAACTTGGCATGAAGGCAATGCTTAGCACAGAAGAGTGAGACTTCAGGAAAGAAATGTCTGTTGCATCTAGATTACGAAGATATTTTTGAATGAAGCCTGGAAGAGGTCCTCTGAAGCATTCCAGTGACAAGATAAGGATTAAAGTTCCCACATTCAAAATTTTGAAGGAAGATATGCCTCCTACTTTCTATAAGTGGAACCCTGATTTGATTAAAGGAAGAGATCATTTTCTGCAACAGGTAAATTTAAAAACACAGGAAATATCAAAGAATATAATCAATCTGATTTCGGTGTTGACCATCTGGTGATGTCCATGTGTAGAGTCTTCTCTCTCCCTGAAAATAAACATTGAAAAGGCGGCTCAGCCTCCTTCAGTGCACACGGCTGCAGCGCTGTGGGGCTTCACACACTTTACTTCATTCAGCCCCCACAGCAGCCTGTGACGTACAATCGTTATCTCCGTTTTTACAAGTGAACAAGCAGAGGCACAGAGAGGTTAGGTCAGGAGCCCAAGGTCACACAGCAGTGGAGGGAGATCTCCAGGGTCTGCAGGCACTTCCCCACCCCAGCAGCTCTGAGCTCTCAGAGTAGAGAGGGCTCCTTCTTAGTTCTCAGGCCAGGCGCTGGGTGGGGCAGCTTCTGGGCGGTGGGTAGAAGGGCTTCCCTGTCCAGGTCAGTAAGTAGCAATGGCTGGGTGGCTGCTGCATGTCCTGCCAAAGAGAGCTGGAAGTAGCCCCACTGAACCTGCAGGTTCCAGAAGGGTCTTGGAGGGTGTCCCTCTGGGACCCTGCTCCATGTGTGCCAGGCCAGGGGGAGAGCAGGAGGCTTACAGAAGTCCACATCACCCTGCCCAGTGTGGAAGCCCAGACCTCAGCAAGCCCCAGCCTACTCAGCAGGGAACTGGGCGAAATTCACCCCAAAATGCCTGAGGGGGAGCTTTAAGTTCAGCCACAGAGAAAACTCAAGTCACTGATGTGCACAGTGCAAATGTATTTTATGTGTCTGCCCAAAGCATGTGGCTACCCCTCATTTCATCCTCTGGACAGACACTCAAAGGGTCTGCATGAAGCCCAGTATCTCACAGTGACGCCTGGGGTGGGAGGAGTTTGGAGGGGTGTGGCTCCTAGGCAAGCTCTGTGTCGGGGAAGGGTGGTTCCGCCTTTATTCTTTCCCCAGGTGTGGACATCTACGCTGCAGCCAGCCGGAAGTTGCTGGCTGACACCCAGACGGATATGTAAAAATAATAATCAAGGCTAATACGATGATTTAAGCACTTGGGATGCGGCAGACACCCATCAGGTACTTGAGATTTGCTAAGTCCTTGAAAGCCCAGGTGGTGTTGGGGGGTGGGTACTGCCATCCCGTTTTTAATTTTTTCAAAAGAGGAAGCTTTCATGGAGCCCTTTAGTAATTTGATCAGGCATCCAGCCAGGAGGCAGCCTGTGAGGATGCACTGTGGTGGAATCATAGCACCTCCCATCTAATCCATTTTATAAACAGCAATAGGTTTCTGACAGATGGCACTGGTGGTAAACAACCAGGCTTTTGATGCAGGAGAGGTGAGAGATGTGGGTTCGAACCCTGGGTCAGGAAGATTAAGATCCCCTGGAGGAGGGCATGGCTACCCCCTCCAGCATTCTTGCCTGGAGAATTCTGTGGACAGAGGAGCCTGGCGGTCTAGTCCATAGGGTTGCAAAGAGTCGGACACCACTGAGGTAACTAAGCACAAGGAAATTAAATTGTTAATATGTTTACAAGCGTGTGTAAAGAAAAGTCTATAACAATTGGCTAGGTTTAAAAAGGAAACACTGATGGGAAATTTCCTGGGGGTCCAGTGGTTAGGGCTCAGAGCTTCCACTGCAAGGGGTACAGTGCAGGCAAAAAAAAAAAAAGAAAAAGGAAACATTGAAATGCTGAAAAGCATGAATCAGTCAATTCAGTTCAGTCACTCAGTCATGTCCGACTCTTTGCGACCCCATGAATTGCAGCACTCCAGGCCTCCCTGTCCATCACCAATTCCCGGAATTCACTCAGACTCACGTCCATCGAGTCGGAGATGCCATCGAGCCATCTCATCCTCAGTCGTCCCCTTCTCCTCCTGCCCCCAATCCCTCCCAGCATCAGAGTCTTTTCCAGTGAGTCAACTCTTTGCCTGAGGTGGCCAAAGTACTGGAGTTTCAGCTTTAGCATCATTCCTTCCAAAGAAATCCCAGGGCTGATCTCCTTCAGAATGGACTGGTTGGATCTCCTTGCAGTCCAAGGGACTCTCAAGAGTCTTCTCCAACACCACAGTTCAAAAGCATCAGTTCTTCGGTGCTCAGCCTTCTTCACAGTCCAACTCTCACATCCATACATGACCACAGGAAAAACCATAGCCTTGACTAGACGGACCTTAGTCGGCAAAGTAATGTCTCTGCTTTTCAATATGCTAATCTAGGTTGGTCATAACTTTTCTTCCAAGGAGTAAGCGTCTTTTAATGTCAAGGCTGCAGTCACCATCTGCAGTGATTTTGGAGCCCCCCAAAATAAAGTCTGACATGTGAATAATTATCCTAATTACTGACTTGCCAGGACCCAGAAGAACATCCCACCAAGCCCTGCTCAGTCCCTGAGTTCTGTGTGACCCGGTGGGGGTATCCCAGAGGTGGGTGGTTTTCCTTGGCTCTGGACACTAGATGTCAATTAAGTACAGAGAGTGCTAACCGATTTTAAAATTCTGGGAGGAGAGGTACTACAATGTGGACTGGGCACTTTTTTCTTAGATTTATCCTTACTAAAGTAAAGTGAAGAAACAAGAGAGAAATTTGCTCAAGGACACAGCCTTGCTAAGACTCAAATTCAAAGTGTGCTGGCATTTTCCTGGGCTGCGTGTAATTTGATCATCACTGGTGGATTTCGCGCCCCCTGCGCACTTGACTGACACTGACTATCCAGGTTCCAAGTGGCCTATACACCACCCACTCTACCTTCTTACCTACCGGCCAGTGCACTTCTAAAATTTGAAGCCACCAGTGGTCACAGTAGGTTCAAATAATGAATTGGGTCCCATAAGATCCAGGGATCACTCTGATATCAAATACCTTCCTCACTGATTAATGATGCACATTTGTGAAACATTCCAGAAACCATGGGATGAGTGCTTTGACATGCCCAGGAGAAGTCAGGCCCGCTGCCTTGCTGCTGGTAGAAAAGGGAAAGCAAACATCAGGCTTACTCCACCCCCAGCATACACAGTGGCCATTAAACCTGCTTATTATTAACATTACTTGTGATGGTCACAGGCTTTTCTCCTCCTTTTGTGTCAGTGCGGTTGGTCTGTGAGAGCGTTGCTCCGACATTTCTTCTTTGCCAGTGACTCCTTCCATATTGTTCCAAGATATGTCGACTATTCACTGGAACTCATCACTCTGTTCTAAGAATTCTTGAACGCTCAGAGGCACAGACAGGAAGGGTGTTGCAGAGTCAGGTGATCAATGCATTCACCAGGGAAGCCTGCAAGGGACGCGAGTGGGTGATGCTGCAAGTCCCAGATCTCACTGTGGGTCTGACACCAACAAGTGGAGGAGGGAAGGAAGGACTTGGGGTTGGGGGCAGAGCCTCAGGCCACGGCCAAGTTCAGACAAGGTTTCCAATGGGTGGATCCCTAAACCAAGCTGCCCCTTAGAAGAAAACTGCATGGGGAGGAACGGCCAGGTTGGGAGAGGCCTGGGGGAGGTGTCCTGGTGCAGGTGCCCTGGGGCTAGAGGCAGGGTGTGGGAGGGGCTGCCTTGGAAGCACCGCGAGAGTGGGGGTCACCCGTGGGGTCTGCAGTCCCACCTCCAGGGGGAGACCTTCTCTGGGCGCCTGTTTCACACTGCACATTTCCTTCTGCTTGAATTTCCAGAAAAGCTTCTGTGGTTTAGACTGGAGGTTGTAAGGATATAAGTATAAGGTTGTTTTCCTACTTTTCAGATTTACTGAAGCATGGATGCTATGGTAAAAACAACCACAGTGGGAATCAGAAGGGACATGGCTGTGTGGATTCTGGAACATTCTGAGGATGGTACAAGTGCTGTACCTTCTGGCCCGATTTGGAGTGGGGGTGGAAGCCAGTGTGAGGAGGGTCGTTCTGAGAGTGATGAGGGGCAGCGTGATCACCAGCCATCTGGTGGGCAGCTCTGGGTTTCCTTGAGGGGCTGTGCTTGGGACGGTTTGGGGGTGAGATGACTAACTTTCGTCTTATTTGTTCAAAGTTGTGTGTAGAATATTGGTGAATGAGGTGTCTAATAAAGATCATTCTGGAAGGAGTGGACAGTGGCGGGGATGCTGGTGGGGAAGTGCGGGTGGCTTGGGAGCAGAGGACAGCGTCGAGAGACAGAAACCTGCACAGGGAGAGACGGTGGGGGCAGCAGGCCTCAGCGGGGCGCCTCTCTGTGTCCTGTCCCCTCACACGCACCTGCAAGGGAAACCTGTTCCTCCCCATCACGGCCTCTCCCAGGTGAGGATCCCGGAGTGACACCTGGACGCAGGACCAGCCTGAACCCCAGTGCCGACCCCTACGGGGCCCTGGCAGCGTGAAGACCCACAGCACTGACTCCCGGTGAGGCCCACCCGTCATCTGTTGTTTAGTCCCTGTGTCCAGCTCTTTGTGACCCCGTGGACTGTAGCCTGCCGGGCTCCTCTGTCCATGGGGTTTCCCAGGCAAGAATACTGGAGTCGGTTGCCATTTCCTTCCTGGGTTGGGATCTTCCCAACCCAGGGTTTGAACCTGCATCTCCTAGCAGAGACTGGGAGAAGTGTGGGTGTGGGGGCAGACTCCTCCAGGCCACTTCCTGTGACTGGACCGACTCCTTGCTGTCAGCTCCTCAATGCCTTCTTCTGAAGGCTGGAGTGCGATGCAGGGGTCAGGAGTCCTGGGTCCCCCGCTAGACTGTCACCGTCTGAATTCTGCCCCCACCATTTGCCTTGGGACACTTGTCTCATCTCTCAGCCTCAGTTCCCTGGCCTGTGAAATGGGTTGGCCATAGTTTTCTATCCCCAAGGATGCCTGAGAAATGAGATCACACATGAAAGCCACCTGACCCTGCGTTACCACTTTGCCTATCAAGTGGGGCTACCATATCTCCTCCCTCACTCTCACTTTCCTTCCCAACTTCATCCATCATAACACCTTCCAGAGGAACTGTTTCATTAGGAGAGAGCTCAGTGCAAGAAAATTCCCCACAGCCTCCACCAGGCCCCAGACCTGATTCTCCCCGCAGGTGTTTGAGCTGCTGCTGTCAAAAGGAAAGAGAAGCAAGAAACAGGAAAATCTGAAAATAATGATGATTTATTTTGATTTATGTCACATTTTCATAAATGGCATCTAATTTCAGAAAACAAAATTCAAGTCTGCAAAAAATGCATGTACAAATCATCTAAGGAGATAATTCTACGGAGATATACAAAGTAGGACCAGGGTCTATAAGACTGAGTCAGAAAGCTCACACCCTAGGGTCTGCTCAGGTCCCTGTTCCAACAGAGGGAAACAGCCAAGGAGTCAGGTACCCAAGGGAGCCATCGTCACTTAAAAAAAAAAAAAAAAATATATATATATATATATATATATATACACTTATGTATAGATGTCATCCTCATCTACAAGAGTGCACACCTCTGCCAGGATTTCCTAAAGCTACGCGGCTATATCAAGGCAAGGTTATCCACACAGCATTATAAAAACCAGAGATTACATAATTACATGTTAGATATACAGAAGATATATGCACATCTTTACACAATGGTTGAAAGTGTTATTTGCATTGACTCTTGCTTTGGAAGGAAGAACAAAGGAAAAAACGCAAAGTAGCTGCTCATCAAGTAAAAGGCAGCAGTTCAGACTCAGCTCTGAGCAGGTATTAAGCCACTCTGCAAAGAACAAACAAACGTGGGGAACGGGGTCAGCTACACGTGCTAATTTTTTAAACATACACGTTCTACTGAGAAACCCACCTCTGGTCATCCCCCTCCCCAGGGAGCATTTGATAGAGACAGAAAGCTTCTAGTGTGGGGTGAGTGGTTCATATTGTTAGCAATTTGGGTGATAGAACCTTTTGCTATCATTTTTCACTGGCCGAGGACTTGGAATGAGGTATTTGTGATGAATCTTGGGCAGCCTGTGTTCCAAAGGTCATAGAAAAGAGTCCCCTAAGGTACACGATGCCAGAATTTTGGGGGAAAAAAGCAAAGATATAAAAACAAAGTATCTACCACAGCCACTGGAATACTCTCGATGAAACCAACTGTGGTGCCTTTCAGACTGGGTTGCACCTGGGATGTCCAGGAACCCATGAATGTAGGGCTTTCAACCTTGACCCAGGTGCCCACGACTCTCAGTCTATCCCTTCAAGACCTGATCCATTCCACCCAGCTCGAGAGGGCATGTTCTGGGATCCCCAAGAGGGCAGGTGAGTTTGGTAACTTCTCCCCTGGGAATGAGTGAGCCTGCTGTCTTCTCTGCCCCAGCAAAGACCTGCTTGGCAAATACTGTTTTCTCGAAAGCCCCATAGTGCTGATTCAAGGCTGTGCTGACTGGACCACTGCCTTGTGGCAGGTGAGATGAAAGCAAGGCTTCCTGAACACTCCTTCAAGGAGATGCCCTGCGGGGCTTGAGAAGTTGCCCCCAAGCAGGTCAGGGACTGTCACACCTCACCGCCTGGCCATGCCTCAGCGTCTCCNTCAAGGCTGTGCTGACTGGACCACTGCCTTGTGGCAGGTGAGATGAAAGCAAGGCTTCCTGAACACTCCTTCAAGGAGATGCCCTGCGGGGCTTGAGAAGTTGCCCCCAAGCAGGTCAGGGACTGTCACACCTCACCGCCTGGCCATGCCTCAGCGTCTCCACCCCAGCTCACCTTGGCCCTGTTGCAGGTGAGGGATGACTTCCATCCTGCAGAGGTACCAGCAGATGGCTTCCAAGTTCCCCAGGACCAGATGTCCTAGCATCAGCGAACATAGGAAGTACCATTTAACTGTACACAGAATCGGGGCCACAGTTAAATGCACGTGCCGAGTACCCACCGGAGGCACCCACAGGTGATCAGCAGGGTTCTCGCTCCTGTTTATAGACACCCCAAGCAGAGGGTGCGGGCCATGGAGACAGAACCCCGGCTAACCGAAGCTGTTTTCTGCTTTTTTGAGAAGTTGCCCCCAAGCAGGTCAGGGACTGTCACACCTCACCGCCTGGCCATGCCTCAGCGTCTCCGCCCCAGCTCACCTTGGCCTTGCTACAGGTGAGGGATGACTTCCATCCTGCAGAGGTACCAGCAGATGGCTTCCAAGTTCCCCAGGACCAGACGTCCTAGCATCAGCAAACATAGGAAGTACCATTTAACTGTACACAGAAATCGGGGCCACAGTTAAATGCGGCACGGCTCATGGGTGGCCTCCGTGGGTGTCCACTAGTCGTCCCAAGAGCGAGGCCAAATATCTGTGGGGTTCGTCTCCCACGCCCGGTACCTCTGTCTTGGGGCCGATTGGCTTCGACAAAAGACGAAACGAGAAAAGGTGAACGCACCGAACCCGAGTCCGACAAAGGTTGTAGACCAATTTTGGTACTCGGCCAGGGAGGAATTCACATGTACTTGTGGCCCCATCCTTCGTTTGTGGGTGTCTCCGTGGGAACGGGGAGCAAACTGGTTGGGTCTGGTCTTCCCACTGTATACTCACAGCCCATCTTCCCTCCCAGAGTGGGGCCCAGACCCGGCTTGCAGGCTCTGTCTGGCCTGTGAGCGAATGAGGACACACGTCTGCGCTTCTGTCCTTCCTCTGCGGCTTTATATCGTGGAAAAGCCCCGAGGCTGTGCCCCTCCCGTGATGACCACTTGGCTGGCTGGAAGGTGGGAGCCAGTGTACTTGGGGCACTTTCTCCTCTGATGTTAAAGGACTATTTTAAGAACAGGGAGATGTCAGGGGCTCTAAGTCTGGCCTGAATTCACTTGAGTCGTCTGTAGAAACCTGGCTTCCTTGGCTGGCCTCAGGGCCACTGTTATAGGCCACAGAATGCCTGTTTGAGGACTGATTCCATGTTGATGCATTCAGAGATAAGGAAGAAGAAGGGGAGGACATGTAACAGCTGTCAGAAAACCTGGGCTGAGCCTCAGAAGGACATGCCTGAATGCTTCAATTGCATGCCGACTTCCTGCTCAGAAGGTGGGATTTTCAGCTCAGGCTGAATGGAGCCTGCAGGTGAGAAAAGTGGACTCCGCAGGGAGGGTGTGGGGCTCCCCCATTTCTGGTCCCAGGGGGACCCCCAATAGGGACATCAGAAACACCTGTTTTTGCAGAAGGCAATTGTCTCCGTGGCGTTTCCCTGAGGCAGGAGGTCAAGTGCAGGGACCGGAAGGACCAGACCTTAATGGAAGCTGCAGAGAAGAAGGGTGGGATCCACAGGGCAGCGGGGGTGCAGAGAGGCAGCAGAGGGAGGCTCTCAAGCCTGCCCCACTCCAGGGAGCTCTTCGGTGTCCACACACGCTCTGCGGTCACTTAGCCGGAATGCAGGGGCCGCCCATCCTGGGATGTGCCTGGCTCCATCCTCTGTGTCCCCAAGGAGAGAGGCAAGCCCATGATGACAATGAGCCCTAAACATGCTTCCCTGGAAAGTGTGGCTCTGGGTGTATTTACTGAGCGAAACCAGGGAGCTGAGCAACACCCTACACCAGCTTCCACGGTCCCCGTCCCCTGGGACCATCACAAGGGAGGCACACATGGTCCCTGTGAATTTGGGCTGTTGGCACTTTTAAAGCCCTGGCTCACTTTAACAAGGGTAGGGAAAAGATGGGTGAGGAGGCTGGAACACAGAGGAGAAAAACAAGACTTCAAGACAGTTCAACATGAANCCTGGGACCATCACAAGGGAGGCACACATGGTCCCTGTGAATTTGGGCTGTTGGCACTTTTAAAGCCCTGGCTCACTTTAACAAGGGTGGGGAAAAGATGGGTGAGGAGGCTGGAACACAGAGGAGAAAAACAAGACTTCAAGACAGTTCAACATGAAACACGAAAGTTGCTGAGAGAAAGGAGACTACTTACAATCAGGCGTTAGACCGGAACACTGAGGAATGAACCAGAACCTGTGCTGGACATCAGCAAGGATAATTCCAAATACAAAGACCCCTCCCCTTTACCGAGTCAGATCCAAGCCCAGTATTTTGAGTCTGAAGTATTTAACACTGAACACAAGTAAAAAGTTATAAAATATTTTATTAGCGGTCTTATTTCTTCAGAGCCTCTAACTTGATGGCCATACACACTGCACCTCACTCCGCCCAGCTGGGTTGTTTGGGTTTGCTTTCTGCCACACACTGATCAAGCCGGCATTTGCTGAGACTGAGTGGGTTCTGACTACGCTTCACCATCTGCTCGGCAGGTGTGAAGTCGGGGAATTTTCTCTTTCCTTCTTGGAGTAGAGGACAAGTAAAGATTTACAGAGACACCACTGATAATACTATGAGATACACACCGGGAGCGAGCTGGCCCGTGTCCCTGCACGTGTGTGCACACACTCGCAGGCACACACACACTGGACGCTCTCGGACCCCAGCCAGCCCACAGGCAGGCTGCGTTAGGAAGCTACGGCCAGGCACGGGGAGAGGAAGGCACCTCTCTGCTGAGACAGGGTGGGTGGGTGCTGTCTCTTATACACATCTAGATNCAGGCACACACACACTGGACGCTCTCGGACCCCAGCCAGCCCACAGGCAGGCTGCGTTAGGAAGCTACGGCCAGGCACGGGGAGAGGAAGGCACCTCTCTGCTGAGACAGGGTGGGTGGGTGGATGGGTGGGGTGGGGGTAAGAAGCTGGGTCCCCAGGCCAGCTCGGAACCCTCCTACAAAAGGCAACTGAGGAAAGAGGAGCAGGCTGCCCCACATCCTCGTGGTCTGCACAGTGACAGCAAGTCCAGAACTATCCTTGTACCGCACTTGACACCTTGAAAAGCACTTTCGAGTACATTCACACACTGAGAACAGGAGGCAAGAGGGCAAAGCAAAAGTAACAGAGCATTTGGGGTCAGACCTGGCTCTCTCCTGGCCCTCGGGCCCGACACCTCACTGAGCCTCCCCAGCCTCGGTGCTCTGGCCGCACCCCAAGCATCCGTTGTGGGGGGGGGGGGCGGGGAGGAGTCAACACACATTAACGAGTGAGGACCTGAGCAGAGGAGCTGGTTAGGCACACAGCCGGGTCGCCCAGTGAGGAACGATGGATGCTACGCCCTCAGAGGGGATGTTCAGCCGTGAACCCACCGGAGGCCTTTCTACCTCATGCACTGGCCTGCCCCTGATCTTTCTCAGGTGGGAAAATGACCTTTCTGTGGGTCTCCAGGATGAGTTTTTACCTAAAAGCTTAAGTCCTGTTTCTTGGTCTGGAAGGGCCCTCTCCCAAGGTAACTTAATCAGATTCCAGACTCTTCTGTGTAAAATGTTTATCTGGTGTCTTTCCTTCCCGTGTCACCCACACGAAGCTTTGGAAGCATTTAATTCTCAAGCCGATGCTTAGTAAGAGTAGGTGAAAGGGAGGTCTGAGGTACTGCAGACAGAGGCGAAAGGCTCCCAAGATGGGCTGGTCAGCAAAGCCAGGCCCTGATGCTTCTGAGGAGCCACGGGGGTTAGAACACAGTGGAGCCCCTTCCTCTCCTCAACCCCACGGATCAGAGATTCTCTGGACTTACATTCTCACCTATACTAACAACCAGAAAGGCAGCACATCATTCATCCGAAGCTTCCTCCTTCCTTCTAAATGAAGAAATGAAATCACAGATAAAGGAAGAGCCAAGTCATTACATTCAGAAATTAAAAGAATTAGACTTGGCAAGTGACCCTGGCTTAAATTTCAGTGTGTGAAAGACAGCACGTCACCCCTCCCCCCACCTCTTAACGAAACCCATTTAGAAAAATGAAATCAACAAGTTACTTGGATCTTATCTTTTGTTGTTGCTTTGTTGCTCAGTTGTGTTGACTCTTTGTGACCTCATGGACTACAGGCTGCCAGGCTCCTATGTCCATGGGATTCTCCAGGTAAGAATACTGGAGTGGGCTGCCATTTCCTTCTCCAGGGTATCTTCCCGACCCTGGGATCGAACCCGCATCTCCTGCTTGGCAGGCAGTTTATTTACTACTGAGCCACTCTGGGAAGCCCAGATGTTATCTCAGGCCATTGCAGTAAGGGGTTTTATCAAACTTCCATACAGCAAAAAGCAGATTCACTCGGAGACCCTGATTCCAGGTTCACGGCATTCTAGAAGGGGAAAACAGTTCTGTTTCCTTCAGAAACCTTCTTTGGCCTGAGCCCCCTTATACCCTGTGGCCACACTGATTCCGACAAGCACACAGGCTCCTGCCAGGAATTCAAAGGCCATTTACCCTACAGAAGTGCCCATGATTCTTACCCTAGAGGGATTTTGCTTATGAGATCGCGTCATTGGAAAGACGTTTCCAATCCGGAAAGATGATGGTGCCGCTGTTGCCATGGAAACCAGATGTGGGACACAGCATCTCCCACGGCTCTCAGTACAGTTTGACAGAGCTCCAGAATCTTGGCCACACTAAGCTTTTGTCGGTTTCTTACAAAGGCCTTGGATTCTCAGGGAATCTCAGCATCTTCCCTCCTGTGCAGTTAGTACATCTTTCATGGGCTACACCTGCAGATCCTGCACATTCACACCTGGGTTTCTCTAAGCCCAGCGTCCCCAGGTTCAGTGGAGGTAGTTGATGTGATAAGTGAGGGAAGAGAAAATGTTTGTAAAAAATCAGCAGGATTGAGCTTCTAGAATTTTTAGGCAAAATTAAGGTGCTCAGAAAGTTAGGGAAAAAAAAAAACAACCCAATATATTTTGCTTAAGTGAAAATAAGAAAATAAAAGATTTTGAAAGAGATAGCCAAATCTGCCTTACAACTTTCTGTACAACTTAAAAAAATTCCTGCCTGGCTTAGTGCACATGGTTGATTCCAGGGTTTTCTTCCAACCTGCAACCAGCACCTATGTCTTTCCCAGGATCTGTCTGCAAATGAGACCAGCTCAGCAATCAAGCCAAACCCCTCACATCTCTCCACGAAGTAGGTTTACCCTGAATAATTTTTTTCACCAAGTACTAAAAAGGTACAGCTTCTGGAAATGAATGAAACTGATCGGCTTTTGACTTGGAAAACGACTTCTCGTTGGAAAAAGAGACAGACTGTAGAAAGATGAAACTACGAAAATACCAGTCACAGGATGGAGTCCCTCTTGGCCTCACCTTTCCACCCCTGGACATCTGACTGCCCAGGGGCCCTGGGAAACTGCTCACATTCCTCGTGCAGAACCAGAGCTCCCCGGTCAGAAGGAAGAATTCTGCTGAGGAAGCCTCTTGTCACCCACTTTGTGGCAGTTTTAAATTCTGCCTCAGGGGTTGTATTTTAAAAATTTCTGCATGTGAAAAAGAAAGACCATTCTACAGCTTCTTCCTAGTTATAGCTAGAAAGGGTAATGGAGAGAAGACCCAACTCAGCGGGGCAGCGAAGTCCAGCACTGGTTGGCCGCCTGACAACCCGGCGTAGTCCTCAGGGTGCACAGGCGTGTCTGTGTCCTTGAGCCCCGCAAGGGTTCTGGAAGTGGCCCGTGGCCACGGTGTCCGACATTCCTCTCTCTGGCTTTCCAGCACTTTACCTCTCAGCCCGGATTTTGTATCTCAGCACGAGGTAGGCGATGAGACGCAGGGAGATGAAGAAAATCCCCAGGACAATGAAGTCCAAGTAGAGCTTGGCGTTCTCCACGTCCAGTTCCCGCAGGATAGCCTCTGACTTCTGGAAGTGGCACGTCTCGTTGGTGTTACAATGCAGGTCTTCCCGGTCGAGGCCGTAGATGGAGAGGATGACCCCCTCAAACCCATACCTGAGGNATGTCCATGGGATTCTCCAGGTAAGAATACTGGAGTGGGCTGCCATTTCCTTCTCCAGGGTATCTTCCCGACCCTGGGATCGAACCCGCATCTCCTGCTTGGCAGGCAGTTTATTTACTACTGAGCCACTCTGGGAAGCCCAGATGTTATCTCAGGCCATTGCAGTAAGGGGTTTTATCAAACTTCCATACAGCAAAAAGCAGATTCACTCGGAGACCCTGATTCCAGGTTCACGGCATTCTAGAAGGGGAAAACAGTTCTGTTTCCTTCAGAAACCTTCTTTGGCCTGAGCCCCCTTATACCCTGTGGCCACACTGATTCCGACAAGCACACAGGCTCCTGCCAGGAATTCAAAGGCCATTTACCCTACAGAAGTGCCCATGATTCTTACCCTAGAGGGATTTTGCTTATGAGATCGCGTCATTGGAAAGACGTTTCCAATCCGGAAAGATGATGGTGCCGCTGTTGCCATGGAAACCAGATGTGGGACACAGCATCTCCCACGGCTCTCAGTACAGTTTGACAGAGCTCCAGAATCTTGGCCACACTAAGCTTTTGTCGGTTTCTTACAAAGGCCTTGGATTCTCAGGGAATCTCAGCATCTTCCCTCCTGTGCAGTTAGTACATCTTTCATGGGCTACACCTGCAGATCCTGCACATTCACACCTGGGTTTCTCTAAGCCCAGCGTCCCCAGGTTCAGTGGAGGTAGTTGATGTGATAAGTGAGGGAAGAGAAAATGTTTGTAAAAAATCAGCAGGATTGAGCTTCTAGAATTTTTAGGCAAAATTAAGGTGCTCAGAAAGTTAGGGAAAAAAAAAAACAACCCAATATATTTTGCTTAAGTGAAAATAAGAAAATAAAAGATTTTGAAAGAGATAGCCAAATCTGCCTTACAACTTTCTGTACAACTTAAAAAAATTCCTGCCTGGCTTAGTGCACATGGTTGATTCCAGGGTTTTCTTCCAACCTGCAACCAGCACCTATGTCTTTCCCAGGATCTGTCTGCAAATGAGACCAGCTCAGCAATCAAGCCAAACCCCTCACATCTCTCCACGAAGTAGGTTTACCCTGAATAATTTTTTTCACCAAGTACTAAAAAGGTACAGCTTCTGGAAATGAATGAAATTGATCGGCTTTTGACTTGGAAAACGACTTCTCGTTGGAAAAAGAGACAGACTGTAGAAAGATGAAACTACGAAAATACCAGTCACAGGATGGAGTCCCTCTTGGCCTCACCTTTCCACCCCTGGACATCTGACTGCCCAGGGGCCCTGGGAAACTGCTCACATTCCTCGTGCAGAACCAGAGCTCCCCGGTCAGAAGGAAGAATTCTGCTGAGGAAGCCTCTTGTCACCCACTTTGTGGCAGTTTTAAATTCTGCCTCAGGGGTTGTATTTTAAAAATTTCTGCATGTGAAAAAGAAAGACCATTCTACAGCTTCTTCCTAGTTATAGCTAGAAAGGGTAATGGAGAGAAGACCCAACTCAGCGGGGCAGCGAAGTCCAGCACTGGTTGGCCGCCTGACAACCCGGCGTAGTCCTCAGGGTGCACAGGCGTGTCTGTGTCCTTGAGCCCCGCAAGGGTTCTGGAAGTGGCCCGTGGCCACGGTGTCCGACATTCCTCTCTCTGGCTTTCCAGCACTTTACCTCTCAGCCCGGATTTTGTATCTCAGCACGAGGTAGGCGATGAGACGCAGGGAGATGAAGAAAATCCCCAGGACAATGAAGTCCAAGTAGAGCTTGGCGTTCTCCACGTCCAGTTCCCGCAGGATAGCCTCTGACTTCTGGAAGTGGCACGTCTCGTTGGTGTTACAATGCAGGTCTTCCCGGTCGAGGCCGTAGATGGAGAGGATGACCCCCTCAAACCCATACCTGAGGAGGGAACGCCAGGGTGAGGAGGGCTCGGGATCCCCCATCCCTACCTCTGCCCGTGTCTGTGGAATGTACACTGACCTCCCCACCCCATCCTCAGCCTGGCTCCCTCCCTCCCTGGAGGTCTTTCCTCCTGGAATACTTCTTCACCACTCTGCAGCTTCCTAGCATAAATCCACTCAACAGCTTGATCGAGTGTCTTCCAATTTCCTTGCCTCCAAAGTCTCCACACACACACACAAAAACAACCCAAATTTAACCAAGAATGGGTATTGTTCAGAGGTGACACGATTGGGAAAACACATTGATCACTTCTGATATCACACCTTTTTTTTTTTTTTTTAACAGTTAAATAGAATAAAGGGTCTGAGGGCTTTTCAAGGCCTGCAGGGCATTTGAATAAAACATTTCTGCACCACCTTTCACTCTGTTCCAGCTCTGCTTTATCAGAACAAAAATGCTAATTCTGAGAAGAAAGACACGGGTCTCTGATTTCTCAGTTGCTGAAACTCGGCACAAGGGCTTTGTTCCGATTTTGTTCTTGGGAACAATATACTTGGCTTTGAATAGACATTCTAGAAAACACAAGCTTGTTCACAGCTTGGGACCCTGGGTGTCACGTGGAATGGCTGTGGCTGGGGGCACAAGCTCTAATGACCGGCCCTGCCTGCTGAGGGCCAAGATGCCAAAGTGCCTGTAAGCCAAAAGCGTGAAATCTGACGCTGAAGCGCTAAGGCACCAGAGCAGTCTTGTTCAAGAATATGAGGACGCTTGGGACATGTCTTATTTTCCACTGGATTTCTTACTCAGAACCTTCTACTGTGGTATTGGAGAAGACGCCTGAGAGTCCCTTAGACTTCAACGAGATCAAACCAGTCAATCCTAAAGGAAATCAGTCCTGAATATTCATTAAGAACTGATGCTAAAGCTGAAGCTCCAATACTTTGGCCACCTGATGTGAAGAGCCAACTCTTTGGAAAAAAACCCTGATGCTGGGAAAGACTGAAGGCAGGAGGAGAAGGGGATGGCACAGGATGAGATGGTTGGATGGCATCGCTGACTCAGTGGACATGAATCTGAGCTATCTGTGGGAGATGGTGGAGGACAGGGAAGCCTGGCGTGCTGCAGTTCCATGGGGCTGCAAAGAGTCAGACATGACTTAGCAACTGAACAACAACAAGAATATTGTCATAAGCAGTGTTTACTCCGGAGAGGAATGAAGGTCTTCAAGGCAGCTCTCTAAAGCACACAGGACATGGGGCTCCCATGGCTTGTCCAGGGCACCAGTGCCTGCTTGCTCAGTCGCTCCATCATGCCCAACTCTTTGTGATCCCATGCAATGCGGCAGGCTCCTCTGGCCATGGGATTCTCCAGGCAAGAATACTGGGGTGGGTTGCCATTTCCAGGGCACCAGTAGCTAGGGTTTATTTTATCCACGAGTGTGTGTGTGTGTGTGTGTGTCTGTGTGTCTGTGTGTGTGAGGGTGAAGGTGAGGCACACAAAACTAGGAAGAAAAAGGCACTGATACTTTCTGGGTTCATGACCTGAGAATCCAGCTGGCATCTAGCTGACAGCCAAGGAGGGGCTTTCGTGAGCCTCTGCCTGTCCCCAGTTCCCTTCCCTTTGTCGTCCTAGGGGCCCCGCAGGCTACCTGACGTAAGAGACGTAGGACATCCACTGCAAATAGGTGGGGATCGTGTCGAAGCTGACGAAGAACCCTGAGAAGAGGAGCACGGGGATGGCTGTGACGGGTCCCACGAAGGTCGCCACCTGGGAGGGGACACAGAAGGAACTTACTCCGGCCCGCCGCCTCCTCCGCAGGGAGCTGGAGCCCACAGCCCATGCTTCCAGAAAAGGGCCAGAGCTGTCAGGAGAGGTCACCCAGGTCATCCAGGGCCAGGACGGCACAGAAGCACCCCTTTGGGGAGGAGCAGGCTGCTCTCCTGCACAAGGAGGGGTCGGGTTGCTGCCCAGAGGCCCAGCTGGACCCAGCAGAGGGGACGGAGGCTAGAAAAGCATGCAGGCCCGGAAAAGCGGGGACAGGGAGACGCCAGGGTGGCCACGAGGGCGCCTGTGGGGCAGGAGGCACACGCCTGAGGAGCTGACATCCTGCGTCCCAGCAAGGAAGGGTCAGGAGTGAGACTCCCTGGGTGCCGACAGCAGCTGGCGTGGACCCAGCACTTTCTACGGCTGTTGGCTGTGAGAGGGACACCACCGCCCTTCCCGTCCATGGATGCAAGTGCTGCCCAGAGGCCGTGGACATGGAACACGAGGCCACTCGGCAGGGGAGGGGGCGGCAGAAGGCTGTGGGGTGCTGACTCCCCAGACTTCTGGCTTTGTTTCCTGAGGGTCAGACTGGCCTGAGTACATGAAGCCCTGGAGGTGCAAAAACTGTGCCCACAGTGGGTTTGGCAGGCTGGGAGTAAGTGGCACCAGACATCCAGACGGGGCATGTGGAGGGGCTTGGGCAGGTGGGAATGTGAGGTGTGATGGGGTTGTCTGGGGAACAGCTGTGTGGATCCCACAGGGGCAACAAAACATAGGAATTGAGAGCTTGGCCTCAGAGCTGGCTGTGTGACTCTGACAAAATCACCTTGCCTCTCTGGGCCTCAATCTCCTCATCTGTGAAATGGGAGGATTGCACCTAACCTGTGGGGGTGCTTAGACTCAATGAGCTCATGTTCAATCACAGGTCCAGCTGACCTGTGGGCACAAACTCAGCCCGTCCTTGTGCAAGAGACCAGCCTGCTCCTCCCCAATAGGTGCTTGGTGAGAAGAGCACCTGGCGTGCCCTGTGACACATAACACCACCTGCTGCTGTCAATTTGCCAATCCTGAGCAGCCAGGACACCTCAATCCCTTCCCCAGGGACCGACTGACCGACCTGCTGAAGCCAGGCTGGGAAGTCAGGACAGAATCAGGAGGAGGGGTCTCAGGGGCGGGGTACTGAGCCCACAGGGCCCGCAGCCCCAGCCACACGGGTGGAGGTGGGGGAGCGAGGCCCGCCCCGTGGTACATCCTTGGCCCGGTACCTGCAGTGACGTGGATGCGGCTCCGATCAGCAGGCCCAGGGACTGTGCCACCAGTGAGGTCATGGTGCCCAGTGCCGCAAACAGGACAAAGCGCACAGCGTCAGACGGCTGGGACGTCATCCAGTACACGATGCTGCAGTAGGCCACGGGGAACATGATCTGGAAACACAGGGCCCGTCACCCTCACCTGCAAGCCACGCTTCCCGCCCCCCAGGGATGCTGGAGCGCCCCAGCCTACCACAGCACGCCAGGGCACTGGCGTACCTGAAAGGGCACGTCCGCCATGGTCTTGGCCAGGTAGTAGGCCTTCAGGCTGTACCAGTAATTCAGGTGTTCTCGGAGAAACACGCTCATCTCCAGAGGAACTAGGGGTCAAGAAAATGAAAACAGTCCCTCGGACATTAGAGCAGAGCAAGAATGCAGACAAGGGGTCTCCTGCGAGGCCCGGGCTGCCTGCCTGGGAACCTGAAGTGCTTCAGCTATTAACATCTGGAGTTTGAATGGAGAAACTGCCTGGTACACTGGCATCCCTGTAGTGACTGGTCCAAGTATCTCCTGCTGAACCTGTTTTCACTGAGAAACTGACGATGCAATGCCTTCCCCAGGCAAGTCCTCAGAAGCTCCTCCGGAAATTCAGGGCAACTTGAGGAGGCATTGCCGGAGGAGCTGTCTAGGCTGGGAGACCTGGTGAAGCCAGTTTTCCACACTGTCCCCCTGAAGCGGCCAAGGGCAGCTTGCTCTGCAAGCAGCTTAGAACTGCACAGCAATCCACCTAGAACAGCATTGCTGCATGCTAAGTCACTTCAGTTGTGTTCAACTCTTTGCGACCCCATGGACTGCGGCCCCCCCGACTCTTCTGCCCACGGAATTCTCCAGGCAACAATACTGGAGCGGGTTGCTGTGTCCTATTCCAGGGAATCTTTCCAACTCAGAATAGCTTTACCCGCTCACAAATTTGGCTGCACCAGGGCTATCTTCACTGAATGAGGTAATGCTCACACAGTAGCATTTGAGGGGTTCCCAATTAGAAAACCTTTTAAAATCTCAGCCTTCCGCGAGGCTTACAGATCTTCCATTAGTGATTCACTCCTTTGGCTTAAACATGCATTTTCTCATCTAACAGAACATACAATCATACCTACATCTGTCAACAAAGAAAATGGTATTTTAAAAAATAAAATAAGACACTCTATGTTTGTGGCCAAGCAAGCCACGCCCTAGTGGCAGCCACGGAAGGAGCGGTGGGCGCGGCTGGCCCAGGCACTCACACGTGAGGACGGTGGGCATGAGGGCCGCGAACATGAGGAACAGCATGGAGAAGAAGAGGAAGCCGGAGTTGCTCAGGACCTTCTTGGCTTCGTTCCCGATCCCCAGGTAGAGCAGGCCAATGAGGAGGCCAATGCCGATGTGGGACGTGATCCGCAGGTGCGTGAGGACCTGCACAGACGAGGGCCACACTCAGGTGTGCAAGCTCGGAGGTGGGCAGTGAGAGGGCAAGGAGACCAGGGGCCCCAGAGGGGGCGGTCAAGCCTTCTGACCCTTCCCTCCAGAAAGGTGGCAGTCAACCCGCTTCTCCTGAGGCCCGTGCCTTCCAGGTGGATTCTTTACGACTGAGTCACCCGGAAGCCCATTCATTCACTAACCTTAGTTTACGCTTCCCTTATACCAAGCCCAGGACCCTATACCAGCTCATAAGAGTGTGTGTGTGCATATGAACACACACACACACACTCACACATGCACACTCACAGGGCAGCATTTCACTGCTGTTCAGGCAGAAGGAACTGCTAGCCTGTGTTAAATTCCCTTCAACATAGCAAACCAGGACTGTGTCCCTTCAGAGGAGGGGACAAGTGCCAAGAGGGGTGGCCACAGGGCACACCCACCCTTGCAGAGCACAGCCTGGGTGGCTACCAGCCCCCCTGTCTTTCAAACTGGGTTCCGGAGGCTCCTGGGCACTCAGGGACCCCCTACACAGCTGTCAGATTGTCCATTTGAAAGGCTGGATCTTGTTCTGACTCCCAATCCTTACCAACTCCTTCCTCTGCTGGGTGGAGCTTCCCAGAGGGAGGAATCCCCTCCCTGATGCCAGCCTTGGCCAATGGAATGTGAGCACCAGTGACAGGTTCCTCCACCCCGCCAGGAGCAGGAAGCTATAAAGGCTGCCATTGGGTTTCTCCGACACTTTCCCCTGCCACGTTCTAGGAAGGAGCCGGTCCTCCATTCTGGGTACCCGGAGGAGAAGACACACGGGGCAGGACCACACCCCACAGCCGCCCACAGGTTACACGAACCAGACATGGCTACTGTCATAACCACTAGCAGCTGGGGAATGTTTGTTACTGTGGCGTGACAGAAAGCTGACTGATGCAGAAAGAGGAAAGCGCAAGCAGATGAACAGACCCAAAGGTGACCCCTCAGCTTCCGTTGCCATGGAGACCGCTGCACACCGCCTTACCGAGTCCCTCATGATGCTGAGGAAAGTCCTTTTGAAGAGGATGCAGAACTGGGTGAGGCAGCTGGCAGAGAAGCTGTGACAGCCTTCCATGGAAGTGGAATCCTGGGGACACACCAAGAGGGGGAGGAGGGGTGAGCCCCACCCCCGGACGCCCCCTCCTCTGAGCCGAGGAAAGTGCTGGTGCAGCAGGCGTGCAGGGCGGCGTGCAGCGCTCCCGGGGGCTGGGGGTGTGCATTACCTTTCTCCACCCCTTCCATCGTTTTGTCTGCTTTACCTCTTCAGAGGGCCGGTGCCAAATAAAAGGATTCACCTCGGCATCGCCCCCAGGCTCTCTCCTGCAGTCAGAGTCGCACTTGCCCTCCCAGACCGCTCTCACCAGGCGGCCGTTCTGGTCTCCGTACTCGCCGGACGCGACCTCCATGACTGCACAGAGGAGAGAGACAGAGGGCTCAGCCCAGGCATTGCTCATGCGGGCCTCGTTCCTTTGCAACAAAGTCAGCAATCCAGTGGGAATATCTTTTAACTGGCTCATATAGATGCCGCGTGAGGATGCTACTGATGTGATAAAAATCATGTTGTTTCTGTTCTCAACGCCCAGCAAGGCCGCTGATCACATCAGGAGCCTGGAAATGCAAATGCAGAATGTGATGCTGGACAGCGCGAGAAGTCATGAGCTCGTGCATCTATTAACTCATTCACCTGTCTAGTGCTCATTGAGTGCTGGTCATGGGCCTGCATGCATCAGAACTGGAGCTGGGAGGAGGGCAGATGGAAGCAACACTCCTGTTGGGAAGGCAGTTCCCAGGATGAGGGTGAGCGGTGAGCGCTGGGGCAGCTGTTTGAAACCAAGAGGAAGTGCTGGGGGTCCTGAGAGGGGTGCGCTGAGCTCCCTGGGACACTGAGGTTTTGGATGATAAGCTCCACCTCTCAGATCTCCCGCATCAGCTCCAGCGGCCCTCCTTGACCCTGGTGTCATGCCTCCTCTGTACCCCAGACTGTCCAAGGTCCCACGTTGCTCCTTCTCTGCAGGGTCCACCCTCCTCTGGCACCTGCTGCCCCTTCCTCTCCTCCCACCTGCGCTCTCCCTCCGCCCTCCCCCATTCCTCCTGGTGTGGGACCTGACCCTTCATCTCAGTAAGATTCTTGCTAATGCAATGCCCCCAGAGCCCAAGCCAGGACAGCTAACTCTCTCTCCATCCGATCACAAACCGGGAGAGCCTGGCCCCACCACAATGCCATGATCAATGACACCAACCCAGCCAGACTGCCTGCTCTGCTGGTCATTCACACCCACCACCCTCCAAACAGCCCTTCTCTCCCCACGTCTCTCCCTGTCCTCCGGCGTGATATTGAGGAGCCCCTCCCTGGGCTCTCCCCAGTGCCCTGTTCCTTCTCCTCCCATCTGTCCTTCCTTATAGGTCCTCACTTCTCTGCTGGCCATGGGCTTCACTGCCCTGCCCTGTTCAGCAGCACCTGTCCCCCACTGTCCTTGCTCCTGAACGACTCTGCAGCCAGCCTGACCACCCCCACCATCAAGGATGCTGAAGACTCCTCCTCCTCTCCCTCAGCCCACATCTCCTTCCCGCTCACCCCACTCTGGCCCAGCTTCGTCAGAGCTCCCTTATTGTAAGAGAGAGGTATTTCTCAGGAACAGCATCTCATGGAACACAATTTGGGAGAGGATGGGTAGGAAAGGTCTGGGGCACTGGTGGGGCTGGATGCTTGAAAGTAAAACAACTGAGTGAGAAAGGCCAATGACCAGGAGACCAAGTAGGAGGAATAGAGTGGGTTGAAGCATGCACCCCCAAGAAGACTCATGTCCACCTGGAATCTCAGAATGTAACCTTCTTTGGAAAAGGCTATTTGCAGATGTAATTGGTTTTGGATCTTGAGATGAAATTATCCTGGATTTAGGATGGGCCCTGAATCCAGCTGAAGGCGAAGGGGGCGGCAGAGGATGAGATGGCTGGATGGCATCACCAACTCAGTAGACATGAATCCGAGCAAACTCCAGGAGATGGTCAAGGACAGGGAAGCCTGGCGGTGCTGCAGTCCATGGGGTCGCAGAGTCGGACACAACTTAGCGACTGAACATCAACTGAATAAAATGACTGGTGTCCTTATTATAAGAGGAGGTGACATTCAGACAGGCACAGAGCAACACAGAGGAAAAACCATGTGAAGACAGAGGCAGGGACCACTGGAGCCTCCAGAAGCTGGAGCCTCAGGAGGGAGCCCGGCCCTGCAGACACCTTGACTTCTGGCCTCCGGAGTCTGAAACATGACTTCCTCTTGGTTCAGACCACCCAGCTTGTGGGGCCCCAGGGAAGCAGGACACGATGGCCAGGACAGGAACCCCACGCACTGCGGCCGAGGGGGAGGATGGGACGGGGTCGGGGGGTACAAGCACGTGGTGGTCTAGTGACTACGAAGCTCAAAAGGAAAAGCGAGCGAGCAAGCAGGGGTGCAAGTTCTTGCACTTGGACAGCAGGGAGCAGAAGAGGTGGACCTGACGGGAGGACAAGGGAGATGGGCCCAGAGGCGCTGGACACAAAGAGGCTGCCGCCTGCAGATAAGCGTGCAGGCCGCACTACAGGCAGATCTGTGGGGAAGTGACCTGGGATGTTGGTGTCAGTGCCCTGGAGGGTCCCGGCCAAGAGGAAAGGCCGAAGCGGGAGCCCTGGGGGCACCGAGCATGGAGCTCATAGAGCACGAGCTGCAAAGCACAGGAGCTGCAGCCTCTGGGTCAGGAGGAGCGACCCCTACCGTTAACCTGGGCTCCTGGCTCCCAGGGTGTTATCGCTAAGTCGTGTCTGACTCTGTGCAACCCCACTGACTGCAGCCTGCCAGGCTTCTCTGTCCATAGAATTTTCCAGGCAAGAATATTATAGTGGGCTGCCATTTCCTTCTGCAGGAGATCTTCCCGACCCAGAGATTGAACCTGGGTCTCCTGTGTTGCAGGCTGATGCTTTACCATCTGAGCTACTAGGAACGCCCTGGGTTCCCAGTGAAGTGAAGTGAAAGTCACTCAGTCGTGTCCAACTCTTTGCGACCCCATGGACTATACAGTCCATGGAATTCTCCAGGCCGGAATACTGGGGTGGGTAGCCTTTTCCTTCTCCAAGGGATCTTCCCAACCCAGGGATCAAACCCAGGTCTTCCACATTGCAGGCAGATTCTTTACCAGCTGAGCCACAAGGGAAGCCCTGGGATCCCAGGGTCTTGTTCAAAACTGCTTTGGTCAAAATTTCTTGTGTTTGCTCAAAATTTAAGTTGAATTTTTAACATCCGCATTAATCAATGCAAAAGGGATTTTGTTAAAGGCTATTTCTTTTTAGAAATAACTTCCTTTAGACTGGAAGCATCACACAGTCAAGTATTGGGAAATATTTGGCCTAACAACAGATCCCTTGTTTTTGCTGCTGCTGCTGCTGCTAAGTCACTTCAGTCGTGTCCGACTCTGTGTGACCCCATAGACGGCAGCCCACCAGGCTCCCCCATCCCTGGGATTCTCCAGGCAAGAATACTGGAGTGGGTTGTCATTTCCTTCTCCAATGCATGAAAGAGAAAAGTGAAAGTGAAGTCGCTCAGTCTGTCCGACTGTTAGCGACCCCATGGACTGCAGCCCACCAGGCTGCTCCGTCCATTGGATTTTCCAGGCAAGAGTACTGGGGTGGGGTGCCATTGCCTTCCCTGCCCTTGTTTTTAGTCCCAGGTATTTCATCTGGAGGAAAGAAAACCTCTTTTGACTTGGTCTTGAAAGTTCTGCCTCAGGACGGCACTTTATCGTGGAATATTAAAGTAATTTTTGATTTGAAGGCTACAGGTAAGAGTGGAAACCCACCAGGAATAAAAAAGACCCCCTTTGGCTGGTCAAGACTCAACTCACCGAAATCGGCCGGGTTGTGGTAGGTTGGGCAATTCAGACCTAAGTCCCTCAAATATGGTACAAGGTTTGAGACTTTCCCTCGGTACACACACTGTCCTTGACTGAGGACATAAAGCTGAAAAAGTAAGAAGGAAAACATCAAGTCTGCCTTCCTCTGTAAAGGGAGAGAAACTCTCAATCTATCCATCCAGTGATCCACTCACCCACTCACCCACCCACCCATCCATCCACTCATCCATCCATCCATTCACCTAACCACCCATCCATCCACTCACCCACCCATCCATCTATACACCCACTCATCCGTCTATCCATCCATCTGTCCATCCATCCATCCATTCACCCCATCGTCCATTCACCCATCCATCCATCTATATATCCACTCATCCATCCATCCATTCACCTAACCACCCATCCATCCACTCACCCACCCATCCATCTATACACCCACTCATCCGTCTATCCATCCATCTGTCCATCCATCCATCCATTCACCCCATCGTCCATTCACCCATCCATCCATCTATATATCCACTCATCCATCCATCCATTCACCTAACCACCCATCCATCCACTCACCCACCCATCCATCTATACACCCACTCATCCGTCTATCCATCCATCTGTCCATCCATCCATCCATTCACCCCATCGTCCATTCACCCATCCATCCATCTATATATCCACTCATCCATCCATCCATTCACCTAACCACCCATCCATCCACTCACCCACCCATCCATCTATACACCCACTCATCCGTCTATCCATCCATCTGTCCATCCATCCATCCATTCACCCCATCGTCCATTCACCCATCCATCCATCTATATATCCACTCATCCATCCATCCATTCACCTAACCACCCATCCATCCACTCACCCACCCATCCATCTATACACCCACTCATCCGTCTATCCATCCATCTGTCCATCCATCCATCCATTCACCCCATCGTCCATTCACCCATCCATCCATCTATATATCCACTCATCCATCCATCCATTCACCTAACCACCCATCCATCCACTCACCCACCCATCCATCTATACACCCACTCATCCGTCTATCCATCCATCTGTCCATCCATCCATCCATTCACCCCATCGTCCATTCACCCATCCATCCATCTATATATCCACTCATCCATCCATCCATTCACCTAACCACCCATCCATCCACTCACCCACCCATCCATCTATACACCCACTCATCCGTCTATCCATCCATCTGTCCATCCATCCATCCATTCACCCCATCGTCCATTCACCCATCCATCCATCTATATATCCACTCATCCATCCATCCACCCCACCCATCCATCTGTACATCCACCCATCCATCTAACCACCCACCCATCTATCTATCCATCCACTCATCCATCAACCCATTAATTCCTCTCTCAGGAGAGCTTTATGTTACCTCCCAAGGACTTAAAGTTCAAAGGGAAATCCATGATAAGTCAGGAAAGACAGAAGATATCATATGACCAGGAATTATTTACTCTTGTTGCCTTTCTTCCCCTCATGCTAACCGCTTGCTTAGGCCAGATTTTGGAGCTATACACACTGCATTCCTTGGGAGACTTTTTTTGCTCAGGATGATATAAAAGCCTAAGATTTATAAAAGAGATGATACCGTACAAATATCACAACTTGCTATCTAATTCTGTATGGCAAGTGTCCCCCCCCGTCATCAGGGGGGCCATTAATGAAGCCTTGGTAATGTCAGTGACTCATCCAAGACCCTGTGGCTGGACACTAACCCTAGAGAGGGGACACTGGCCAGCTCTTCCTATCCCCTCTGGCCCTGCCACCTGAAGTGCTTATGGCACCAAAGTCTTAAGAACTATAACACCTAAGGCCACTCAGAAATGAAGACACACTCATGAACTAAGCCACGAGTACCCAGATTTGGTTTCGCCCAGGCCACCGACAGTGGGCCAACGTACCTGGTCGAACAGCTCGAAGAGCTTGGCACTGGGTTGGTGGATGGTGCAGATGATGGACCGGCCACCCTGGGCCAACCCCTTCATCAGGGAGACAACCTGGAAGCAGGAGGCGCTGTCCAGGCCACTGCAAGTCAAGGGACACCGTGAGACGTCTGTGAGCCCCAACCAGATCCCTCATTCAGAGTGCCCTGGTTTTGTCTGTGCTGGCCTGAGCCCCTCGGCGGGCGGAGAGGTGGCCCCTTCTGCCGGCGGGGAGGGCAGGGCCTGATTACCTGGTGGGCTCATCGAAGAACATGACCGGAGGGTTGTTCACCAGCTCCAGCGCGATGGCCAGTCGCTTCCGCTGGCCACCCGAGAGGCTGCCGGTCCGCGTGTGGGCACAAGACAGCAGGCCCAGGGCCGTCAGGATCTCCTTGACCTGGGGGATAACAGAAGCAGAGTGGCAACAGAGACCACCCGCCACTCCTCGTCACCTACAGGCCCACATGGAACCCTGATCCCCTTCCCCGCACAACTCCCAGACACATCTGGAGGGACTACGCATCCGGCCTACCCCAGCGTTGCCAGGCCTGATGTCCTGATTAGGGAGGCTGAGACCCAGGAGACTGAGAGGCAGGGCTGGGGCCAGGCCAGCCTGGGCTGGAGTCCTGGTCCTGCCTCTGGTGGGCAACCTAGCAAGTCCCTTCATGTGCGAGCCTCACTCAGGGCCAGGGCCGAGAAGGTGTTGGATAAACACTGCAGAAAGGGTGGATCCATGGACACAGGTGGACGAGTGACTGGGTTTCTGGCCAGCACAAAGGGGAGGGCCACCCTCACAGTTTAACGCTATAGCAGATAAAATGCTTGGCACACGGTAAGCATTCACTCAGTGATAGCTGTTAGTGACACTACTGCTACTGCACATAGCTCCCGTGGACTCAACCACGCAGGCCAGGTCTCCCAGAAAGATGGAGCTCCATCCACACTTGCAAACGGGAAAGAAGGTCTGTGATTGAGCAGCAAGGCAATGACACTGCTTAAAGCTATCACTGCTTCTCTTAGCGACCCTGCCAACACTGCCCCTGGGAGCTGCCCGGGAACCGAGGCATAAACAGCCCACTGTGTGCTCAGCCCTCCCTGGCTGCCCCCATCACTGATCCGGGATGGACTCAGGGAGCAGGAAGGTCAGAAGAGTTCAGTGTAAACCGTTCATCAGTTTCATCCAGAGCGGTCAGTGTTCGGGGTCCATCCTGGTGTCTTCTGGAGGTGGCCACAAGAAGGCAGAGGTCAGCTGCCACCCTTCTGGGCTCCTTGTCAGGTTCACCTCCCAGTGGGGTGCGAGGCAACCTGCCACAGAGGTCCTGCCAGAATTCACTGGGCCATTGTCCTAGCCCATGGTGGCAGCAGGTGGACCCTAGTCCAGCAACTTCTCTAGGGAGATGAGGTCATCCTCAAGGAGAAGGAACCCAAGGAGGAAAATTTCCACTCTGGCTCTTGAATTACTTCTGCGTGGTCAGGACAAATGTGGCCTCAGTGATGGGAAGGACCAGCACGCTGCTGCTCCATGCGCAGGAAGCAGGCAGGTCGGACAGATCTGCATTTGAATCCTACTTGGCCTTTCCCCTGCTGAGCCCTAAACCCAGCTCCACCACCTCTTCCAGAACATACAGCCACTGAGGCACGCCATCCTGGAACCTCGCAGCGAGGCTGCCCAGAAAAGGCCATCTTTCAGGAATGCTTTCAGTCCACTGGCCTTCCCAGGATGACATGGCTCCAGCCGTCTCCAGGAATCCAGTCCAAAGGTTCAGGAGGAAGACCACCCACTCGCTACTTGCCCTTTGCCCCACTGGAAGGATGCTGGAGGCGGAGGCCAAGGTCAGCACCTCCTGTTTCCCTTGCGTGCAGGCATCTTGTCTAGGATTCTCTCAGGAGTGACGCCCTGCAGGCTGGTTTTGTTTTAAAGTGAATCAGAAAGAACAATGTCCCCTCCTGGGAGGCCTCACTCCTGCGGAAGGCCCCTCACTGGGGGGTTCTTGAGGCTGGGGCCACTTTTCTGGGAAATGAGGTCGAGTGGGCAACATTCCACTACCTGCTGGAACATTCCAGTCTGTTATGTTTCCTCGAGAAGTAAACAGCTAGGACCCAGGGACACAACAGGGCTGGAGGGAAATGAGTCAGGGCCTGTCCTCTCCTTGGACAATCACGCAGCCCTGCTGATAGCTCTGGGCGGGGGGGAGCAGGGGAGCTGGACCCTGCTGAGGACGAAGAGGACTGGTCGGGACTTGACAGACAGAGCGGGGGCAGGGCTGAAGGACTGGCTGTGGGTGCTCCTCTGTGGAGTCAGCTGAGAGGCACACACGTGCTCCTCGCCCCCGCCCTTCAGCAAACGCTCCCTCTCAGCTCCCTCTCCCACATGGAAAGGCTGGTCCCCCAGACCATGCTGCAGGCAAACCATCCCACACCCACTTACTCATGGATCGCATCTGTTCTGGGAGCTCAGACATTAATGAGAGCATCGCACTCAGCTTCCCACCTCCAGGAGGCAGCTACGGACAAAAGTCCCAGGGGCTGGAGGCCCTGGCCTCAGGTTTCCAGTGGTTTCCAGAAGGCCCGGCCTGAAGGGTCCCTTCACAGACTTAGTTCTGCTTCACTTTGGGGCCCTCTCCATGCCAGAAAGACCCTCTGAACCCCCACATCTGCTCACCCATCCTCCCAGGGGGCTAGCCTGTGTCTGAGGCTCACCCTTCAGAACAGAGTGGTGGTGGAAACACCCATACCTCCCATGCTTTTTCCCCACATCTGTGTTCTGGGGTCTGTTCATCCATTTTATTCCTTTCAGCTACAGAACCAGAGTCCACGTGAAGCATCTGCGAGGAGCGGTTTTCACTCCTCACAGAAATAGGGCTGCCCTACCCTGGATGTGCCATTTCCGCATCCTCTCAAATTCCCACCCGAATCCTCAGCTTTCTGAAGGGTGGGGTTGGGAGAGGAGGGCACAGGGAGGGACAAGAGGGCCCCTAAAGACACACCACACTCTAAGGTCATTTGTGCTGCACGCATGTTCAGCCATTCAGTCATGACCAACTCTTTGTGACCCCATGGACTGTAGCTTGCCAGGCTCCTCTGTTCATGGGGTTCTCCAGGCAAGAAGAGTGGAGAAGGTTGCCATTTCCTCCTCCAGGGGATTTTCCCAACCCAGGGATCGAACCTGCATTTCTTACGCTTCCTCCACTGGCAGGTGGGTTCTTTAACCACCAGCACCACCTGGGAAACCCAAGGAGGTTTACATCACATCCTATCAGCTTTCACATTGCTGCTGACATTGTGATCGTTTTCTACGACAGAGGATGAGATGGTTGGATGGCATCACCGACTTGATGCACATGGGTTTGGGTGGACTCCGGGATTTGGTGATGGACAGTGAGGCCTGGCATGCTGTGGTTCATGGGGTTGCAGAGTCGGACATGACTGAGCAACTGAACTGAACTCATTCCATTTTGCATGGACACATAAAGAGCCAAGTCACATTGTTGGCACCAACCCCATGGATCTTACTGTCTCTGCTGCTGGCCTGTGGCCCTACAGGCACAGGAAAACAGGATAATACAATAAAAGTAGAATTTCACCAAATCCCATCTTACACTGGAACTCCCACCAGTGCCAGCCGTGGGGTGGAGAGGAGGGGAGTTGGGTTTGTCTTAAACAGTGTGTAAATATAACAGGCCTCCCCACTAAGTAGGGGCTTCTGGTCTGTTTACCCAACACCCTTTGGCTCCCTGGGGTTTCAGGGAGGCAAAAAAGCAATGAAAAGGATCACAAGATCTCTGTCATCTCAGAAACTTGCTTGTGTTATTTTTAAAAGACTGGTTAATAACAGGTAAGAACCAAATTTCTTCTTGCAAGTGTGTAGGAGTGGAGGCTGGTTATTTTTAAATGGATGACTAACCATCTTCACTGTTAGTGTTTTATCAAAAACAGTGGAGTATAAAGTGTATCAGAAACTAGAAAGGGCAGAGTGCTGGGTCTAAGCCTGAGGTTGGCTCCTCAAGCCCGTGTCCTTGCTACAGCTGTGAGCTGCTACATCTATCTTGTGGCAGCATGGTCATTCAAGTCATGTGCCAGTCCAAGGGCACACTGCTATGCCACTGACCCCCCATCAAAAACAGCCGGGGCCAAGCCACAAGCCAAGTCAGTCCCCAGAGGCCCTTCCACATGAGACTGCCAAGTGGATTTCATGTAACCCGAGCAGACACTTACCATCTCCCTTCTTCCTTCGTCCTTCTCCTGGAGTTTGAGGTGTGCAGATACCTGTAGGGGACAAGAGCAGCAGCGTGGATCAGAACAGATGGCCAGCAGCAAGACAGCCTAACTCAGCGACGGCGGCCCCAGAGCCCCAGGGGCTGGGCTGCCGGATGACAGGGGAAACCCACAGAGGTCCGGGCTCCCCACCTCCCTCAGCTTCACTAAGGAAAGTCCTGGAGAGCAGTGAGGCCTGGGATGCTTCCAGTCATTTCAGTGGATTCTCTGCGGGAAGTTAGATGTGGGCAACTGAGTGACGTGGACTCCCCAGGCTTTGGAGGCTTCAAGATCACTGCTAGGAATTTCACAAAGCCACCTGTGAAACCACTGACAGCTTGCCGTTCTCCACAGTGAGAGTATTTACACCACAGAAATTGGCAAGTGGTACATAAAAGGAGTTAATTGGGAAAGATCCTGATGCAGGGAAAGACTGAAGACAACAGAAGACGGGTGCTGCAGGGGATGAGATGGTTGGACGGGATCACCGACTCAATGGACATGAGTCTAGGCAAACTCCAGGAGATGGTGGAGGACAAGTAAGCCTGGCGTGCTGCAGCCCATGGGGTCGCAAAGAGTCGGACACAACTTAGTGACTGAACAACATACAAAGAGTCCAGTTCTGCTGTTCCTGTTGTTTGATTTGATATCCCACCTACTAGCACGCACGGGGCCCCTGACCCTGTCTGGAGAAGGCTCGAGTAGCCATCACCACGGCCAGCATTCTGCCGACTCCTGGGACCTCGGGAAGCAAGGACTTCAGTCTCCTCCTCGGCACAGCACTGAGGTCAGAACCTGCCCACCTGGTGAGCTACTGAGGCTGCCCATGGCCCTGCAAGAGACGGTGGTGCAGGGGTGAGGGGCTGAGAGGCTGAGCTCCCAGAATCAGGCTGGAGCAGCCGCCAGCCACGTGACCCCGAGAGTCACGTCTCAGGCTGCCTGGAGGGTCAGAAGCAGTGCACGGAAGGGCACCACCAAGGGCTTGTGGCCAACACCATCCCCACGTGTGGGACAGGACCCTGCAGAGTACAAGGGATCCTTTCTCATTGTGCGCCAGTGTGCTAAGTCGCCTTAGCTGTGTCTGACTCTTTGCGACCCTATGGACTGTAGCCCGCCAGGCTCCTCTGTCCATGGGCGAGAATACTGGAGTGGGTTGCCATTTCCTCCTTCAGGGGGGTCTTCCCGACCCAGGGATCAAACTCAAGTGTCTTATGTCTCCTACACTGGCAGGCAGGTTCTTGGCCGCTAGCGCCACCTGGGAAGGCCATCCTTTCTCATTAACTGAGAACTCATTTACTCAGTTAATCATTTCTCATTAACTTCACAGCATTTATCAAAGGGATCATGAAGTTCTCAAAATCAAAATGTAATTGATTTTAATTCTGAAAAATAAGTGGATTTCCCAGCAGAACCTGGAGACAGGTTAGGGGGAAGACAGAGGTGACAACAGGAGTCGAAGATCTCGTTTTCAAAAGAAAGCAGTGCAGAGCTAGAAATCGAAGTGAAGTTTCTCAAACAAGTAACCAGGGAATGAAGCTCTGGTCGCCCCAGATGAAGGTGAAGCAACCATGTGGGAATCCACAGGGTAAGTAGAAATCATGTATTTCCCAACCTCACCATCCTATTTGCAAACTCCTCCTGAGCAGCCCACGCCCCCATGAGAATAGCCACTTGGAGGCCAGAGGGGCTACATGGTCAGGCTGCTGGGTGCTTAGGGCTGCTGGGGCAGCAGGTTAGAAGGCAGACCACCGACCCAGCACCGTCTCTGCTTCTCTCTGCTGAACTGAGGATCCCCTGGAATTGCCCTTCAGCCAAAATGCTGGGCATCCACCCCTCTGCGACCCCCCAGAAAGGAAGCCTGGCCCCGTGTGGGTCAGGAGTGCAAGGCAAGACCTCTCTTGTGGAAATCCATGGTGAATGCTCGTCCACTGCCCGAGCATGAGGTAGACTAGCTGGAAAGGTCCCCAGTGTGCCAGGAGAGGCCTGGAGACCAGGCACTGCCTTGCACCGCAGATGAGGAGATGGCAGAGAAGCAAGCAGCCCCACGGACGCATGCTCCATTATGGACAAGGGCTGCCCACTGACTTCCTGGCTGGGAGACTCCCTAGCAGCTTCCACAGCCCACAGTAGGTCAGTGTGGTTCCTGTCCACCTGGCACAGGGCTAGGTCACAGTCTGCCCAAAGAGTACAGAGCATGCCAGGCCATCCTAGACCCCGCTGTACAAGATGCCCAGGCTAACCGCGAAACTCTCCAGGGCACCTTTTCTCATGTGGTTGTGTAGCATTACATGTCTGATGACCTTGCTGGACTATGTGTGTGCGGGCCTGAGACCCAGAGAGTGAGCAGCAAACACGTGTTTTATACCCACCTGGCAGGCAGGTGAGTCAGAGGGACGAGACCCCCAGGGCCCTAATCCAGGCACCAGACTCTCTGGAACTTTGGCCAAAGCCATAGAACACCAATGGGAAGAAAAGACCCTTGACTGGTGGGCCTAGGACTGAGGTCACCCTGGCAGTGGCCTCCCACATCAGCCAGGTCAATCAGCTTCTCAGAAACCTGGCCTTGATGTTGCCATCCGGGGTCTACAGGGCATTGGGGGGCTGCCTTGGGTGAAGCTGTCCACACAGCACATGGGGTCAGAACTCTGTGTGAAAGTGGGGTGCCTGTGCCACTCCGCCTCATGTGGAGGGTGGGGGGTAGATGCGGGGGAAGGCAGGGCTCAGGCACCGCTCCGCCTCCTGTAGGGGATGGGGGTGGCCAGGTGTGGGGCTGCAGCCCCAGGACACTCACCATCATGGCCTCTTGCACAGTCAGGTGCGGCAGCAGCAGGTCGTCCTGCATGATGTAACAGGATACCTTCCGAAAGCAGCGCAGGTCCCGAGGGAGCCCGTTGATGAGGACCTCACCCTTCATGCCGGTCTCCCTGCACGGTCAGCGAGAGGACGTGTCAGCCCGGCCCCTCCTGCACCGCCTCCCCCTCCTCCAAGGTTGAGGGACGGGGAAGACCACAGCGCCTCCCAGCATCATCCAACTGGCCCAGGAGGGCCACCAAGCTGGGCATGGCCGGGAAGCCCAGATCAACGCTCAGAGGAAGGAACCTCAAGAAGAAAAGGCCCAGTGTGGAAACGGAGGGGAGAACAAGTGTGGGCCTCTCTGGGATCTCACGTTCATTACAGGTGCCTATGGACCAAGCCAATACATGGATGCTCCTACCTGTGGACATGAGGCCCCAGGCATGCCCCCGGCTTTGCAGGGTTTATAAGATGAGCATATGAACAATCCTGTGCGTAGCCTCAGTTATATCAACTCCCCCAAAAAGGCCAAGACTCTGCAGCCCAGGGTGGGACCACGAGGTAGGTCAGAATCAGTTCCTGAGGGCAGCATGAGTCTGATGCTGACTGGGAAGGGCTGGTACATGCTCCCCGGGCCGAGGTGGCTCAGGGAAGAGGAGGGGGTCTGGGCCCTGGACCCACTAGACCGAGCAGACGGGAAGTTGTTCTCTCAGAGCACAGTGGAGGCGCGGCATCCCAGGTATGTGGTGGAGACGGAGGGGCATGGCCCCACCAGCCACACTCACTCTCCCACTCAGACGCACTGGGCATCTCTACTGTCCAGTACAACTCTGGTGCATCATCGCAGCCCAGGGAGGCAGAGAGAGCCACAGGCATCCTACTAGGATCCACCTTATCCAGCGCTGCCTCGCTGATGCCACGAAGAACAGAAACACAGAGTTCATGGAGACTAGTGAGGTTACACCTGCTCTCCAACTTCATCCAGCCCACTACTATGACCGTGGGCCTTGGGGTGGGTCCCTTCTTTCCTCCAAGAAATGGCTGGATCAACTGGCTTCCCAGGGAACTAGGCTGGGAGACCTGTCTCCAGGTTGCCACACATGGCTCCAGGATGGTGCTGGGCAGTCTGGGCAGGAGTGTGGGTGTGGAGTGAGCTGAAAAATGACTGCATTCACCAAACAGAAGCTACTCCCCTGAGGCTTCTCAGAGCCTTAAAAAGTGATGAGGTGGCCCATCAATGCCGCTGGTCCCTGGCAGACCACTGGCTGAGGGTCTGCTCACCTGTATCCAGCCAGGATGTTCATGAGTGTGGACTTCCCAGCCCCAGAAGGACCCATGATGGCCACCAGCTCTCCACTGTTGAACTTTCCAGAAATGCCGTTCAAAAGGGTCTTGTATCCTGTGAAAAAAAGGATCATGTTCATTTCCAGCCATCCCAGGACGTAGTGGTTCTCCCCCCAGTGCTATAGAGGAAAACACACGTTATTTTATGTAATTGCAGAGCCAAGGCCAAAGGCAAGGTTTTTCACTCCACAGTATTTATAAAAATGCTGAGATCTGGGCAAGAAAATGGACCTCCTGTCTTTTAGATGCCTCTGCCTGCTTTCTCAGTTGCATTTCATGGGTTATATTAGTGATAAGTACCAGTGGGTGTATAATGCTGTAGCATTTACAAAGCCCTTTCGTGGACATCACTTAGGGCAGCCATCCCTAACCTTTATGCAACCAGGGACCAGCTTGGAAGAGGACAATTTTTTTCACAAACCAGGGGGTAGGGGGTGGTTTGGGGATGATTCAAGCACATTACATTTATTGTTCACTTTATTGCTATTGATATTATTATTACATCAGCTCCACCTCAGATCATTAGGCATTAGATCCCAGAGGTTGGGGACCCCTGATCTCGGGTACAAGGAATCCATATGACTTATCTATTTAAAATCTATATTGGTATAAATTATTTATATAGAATTTATCCACATTTGTAATTAAATGTTTCATATGCTAATACTTCATTACTAATTGAAAGTTTATCATTTTGCAGTTATACCACATTGTTTTGGACTTTCTGCCAAATCTCCATCAAAGAGCCTTGTGAAAGGACAAAAAAAGAATTACACATGCCAGACAGAGTCACATTACTTCTTTTCAAGCAGATGGTTGAAGATCTTAAAAGATCCCACATGCCGCAGTGGGACCAGACACAGTTAAATAAATAATTTTGTGTTTTTAAAAAGAATCAAATAGAGGCAACTCGATTCATCTGAAGATTCCTAATTCAGAGACACTTCTCAGCCCCTGAGGAACCTCCCAGGACATGCCCTTAAATGATCAGAATCGGGCAAATTCAGCATTCTGGTTCCCCACGCAGAGCTGAAAGGGGCCTGATGAGGACAGGGTCTTTGGGGGCACCTGACAAGCCCCACGTCACTCCCCGGGCCCCAAACCCATGTTTACTCAAACCCCAGCTTGGGTCTAGGTCTCGGCATCTTCTCCCAGTGGCCTCTGTTCTTTCACAGATGGGAACCCCAAACCCCCACTTGTCACCAGGTGCCTCCCTGATTTGAATGGGGAGTCAGTCCCTGAGGACTTTTTAATCAGGCTGAGAGAAGCAAAGGGCAGGAAGCTTGCAGCCTTGCGACTTGACTCATTATGGGGAGTGGCGGTCACCAGGGAGGCCTGAGACAGTCATCCTGGGGGGAAGGGACCGAGTGGCAGATGGACAGGTCAGGGAGAGCTGCTCAGGTCTGCAGGTGAGTCAGATTCTTGCCACTGGGACGTCAGTGATGGCAGGTGGACAGACACACAGCAGGGAAGCCAAAGAAGCCAAGGGTGGGGGTCAAGGACCCTGATAGTTACACCTGCCCAGCCGTGGACACAGATGGAAGAGCTGAGGGACAGCAGGGAACCCCCCCCCCCCCCCGTGGGTAGAGCTCCAGAGTGGGCTCCGTCCACATGGGAGGGAGCTCTGTGGAGGGGGATCCCAGGGGACTGGTGTGACATCATCAAGGGAGTGCTAATGCCAGGCATCTGCTCATTACCAGTCTCCTGGGGGGCGCAGGCGGCTTTGGGGTTACTCCAGTGCAAACCTTCCTTCAGCTCTGTGCTTCCCCGAGTTCAGAATCAGCCAACCCCCAGCTGGTCCCCTGGAAACTGGGGCAGCCTGAGGAGGTATGGGGTGGCTGAGTTGACCACCGGCCACTTGGAGGTCATGTACATTCTGGATCATGACATCTGAGGGCAGTCTTGCCATGGGGGGTCTGTGGGGTCCCTTCCCTCAGGCAGGGACCATGGGAGCTGCTGTCTTTGGGACCCTTGATGATGGGGTTCAAACGAGGGCACTGGATAATAGTGACACTTCCAGGGAGCTCACACAGGCTGTGATGCCCATGGTCAGACAGGGGTATGGACTGTGGTCTTGTCATTTACAGCCACCAGCTTGGAACTGGGGGTCTGACCGTGGACCCCAGGCTAAACCAACACACCTGGAGCTGAAGGAGTTATCTGCCTCCCAGCTCATTCCTAGGAGGGGGTGTGGGCTCCCTGGGGGGCGGGGAGGGACAGCAAGCGTATGTGACACGGCGCAGAGCTGGCTGGCCAAGAAGTGTCCTTGTGTGTGGTCCACCCTCTCGGGCCCTGCGTTTATATCAGAAACCTGCTTTCTTAAAACGACAGACCTGTATTTGGGATTGAAGGTTTTGGAAGGGGACACTGGACTCAGAAGTCCAGGAGGCATCCACATGCACCCACCCTGGACCCACAGAGGCCAGGATGGGAGGACAGGGCATGCTCTGCACTGGCTGAGGGCTGGGGAACCAATGGGGGCCCTCCTGTTAGAGTCAAGCGTGTGAGCACAAATGCATCCCTGTGCTTACTCACAGTTGTGCCTGACTCTTTGCGACCCAATGTACTGTAGCCCACCAGGCTCCTCTGTCCATGGGATTCTCCAAACAAGAATCCTGGAGTGTGATGCCATTTCTTCTCCAGGTGCATCCCTGCATTTATGTAACGAGCTTGTCCTACACTGCAGAGTCTGGTGTCTGATCCCCATATAGAAACATGAAATTGAGATGCTCTACCCCACCCCGCTCCACCCCCCTGCCCTACTTCCCAGAGGAAGCGCTGCTCGGCCCAGCTTTTGGTACAATGGGTAAACCGCCTTCTCCGTGTCCAGAGGTCACTTGTTTGCACAGGTGCTGATAGGGGGCTGCTCTTTGGATTGAGGCGGTGAGCACTCAGGGGACTGTAAGCCCATAAACCTCCCAAGAGGAAGGGCCACTGAGGGCCCATCAGCCCCACACAGGGCATGAGAGCTCTGTCCTTAGAAGGCCAGCCCTGAAGGCAGGTCAAAACCCAGACCCGGGATGCCAGGAGAGACAGAGAGACAGAGAAAGACAGACAAGAAAGAGAGATGACTGTACCTTGGGCCCACCCACCGCAGGGAAGGAAACTGCTTAGACCCTGGGTTCAGTGGGAGAGCTTTGCTAGCATCCTCTCAGATGGGAGGGACACGGCCTGAAGCGAGAAGATGGGGACCAACAGTGGGAGTGTCCCTTGACCTCCAACTGCAGGAGCGCTGGAGCAAATGTGCTGATGAGTCGGGGGGTGCGGCACTGTGGGGGCAGCAGATGGAAACCCATAGTTTCCAGCCAGCCGGGGCCAGTCTGTCTCACGGCCCTTTACATCGAGGGGATGTGGAGGGGGTCTCCATGGGGAAAAGGACAAAAGTACAGTGTGATGTCTGGTTCTGGCTGAAAGCGTAGTCATGCCCCAGCAGTTAGAGGAAGTACTATTGTTGGAAGGGTGGCTAGAGCAGGTGCCCAGGGCGAGGGAGGATGGAGCATCTGCGGGAGATGAGAAGCCCAATACGGAGGAGGAGCAGGCCTGACTGGGAATCCCCACAGGCCCAAGGGCGCCCAAGGATCATCTTGCCTGGCTTGTCTTTGGTGTTCAAGAGCAGTCTGTGAGAAGCAAGATTCATTTTCCAGAGTTTTGCTTTACAAATGCCCTTGCAAAGCATGCTTCGTTTTGTAAGAAGAGCTAAAGACACACCATAGCATTTCAAATGCTCCCGTGGCTCCACTAAACTCAGAACTGGTCGACAGACCCTGTGCCCTGCCCAGCGGGTATTAGGAAGGAAAACCATGAGAATAAACCCGTAAAGGCTTTCTCCATAAACCCCACTGAGGTCATGAAAATGAAGCCAACTGGAGGTGACTTTTCCACGATCTAATCCTTTCTCCAAAATCACTGTGGATGGCGACTGCAGCTGTGAAACTAAAAGACACTTGCTCCTTGGAAGAAAAGCTATGACAAACCTAGAGAGCATATTCAAAAGGAGAGACATCACTTCACTGACAAAGGTCTGTGTAGCCAAAGCTATGGTTTTTTCCAGTAGTCATGTACAGATGTGAAATTTGGATCATAAAGAAGGCTGGACAGTGAAGAATAGATGCTTTCGAATTGTAGTGATGGAGAAGACTCTTTAAGAGTCCCTTAAACTGCAAGGAGATCAAACCAGGTAATCCTAAAGGAAATCAACCCTGAATATTCATTGGAAGGACTGATGCTGAAGCTGAAGCTCCAACACTTTGGCCACTTGATGCAGAGTCAAGTGATTGGAAAAGACTCTGATGCTAGGAAAGACTAAAGGCAAAAGGAGGAGGGGACAGAGAATGAGNTAAAGGAAATCAACCCTGAATATTCATTGGAAGGACTGATGCTGAAGCTGAAGCTCCAACACTTTGGCCACTTGATGCAGAGTCAAGTGATTGGAAAAGACTCTGATGCTAGGAAAGACTAAAGGCAAAAGGAGGAGGGGACAGAGAATGAGATGGTTGGATAGCATCTCCCACTCAGGGGACATGAATCCGAGCAAACTCCAGGAGCCAGCGAAGGGCAGGGAAGCCTGGCACGCTGCAGTCTATGGAGTCACAAAGAGTAGGAGCAGCTGAACAACTAAAACAAATCCTTTCTGCGGGGAACTGAGATATGTTCAGAACATCCACAGTCCATGCAGCACCCGCCTGGTGGGGCTGCATTTATCTATATAAAGCGGAGATAAAGATGCTTGCTAAGAGTTTGCATGAAGCGAACGGAAGGCTCTGAGTTATACCTGCGGTGAGTTACTCTTACAACGTTAGCAATTCAGAAAGAGCCTGTCCGGACACCCTACGTTGGGGGCATGAAGGACACTTCTGAGCAGGCTACTTCTAAAGACAAGGCCCACCCGCCAGCCGCCCAAGGGGAGCCTGAAATCTGATACCTGCCCCCCAGTGCACCCCTCCTTTTGCCTCCTGACCCCCTCAGCTCCGGGAAGACAAAAGCAGAGCCATCTTCCGAAGCACCATGTCCTACGTGTGCAGGGGTGCCTGGCGTGTAGCGGTCCCTGAGAAAGTGTCTATGACATTAATAACCAGAAGGTGAGCCCTTTGCACAGGTGAGCTCAGAGTGACGGCCAGTATCTCAGGCACAGCCATGTGGATGTCACTTCTTTCCAAGCCACCCTTTGACATGACCAGACCCTTCTGGAGAGGGCTGGGCTAGCAGGATATGGCCAGGAGCTTGTGAAGGACCAGCGGCCTGGATGGTCTCCGAGACCAACCCGCCGAGCGGGCACTGCTTACGGACGGGCCACGGTTGGCCCTGTGTCACAGCCCTCTGTGTCACATCCCTGTGTCACATCCCTGTGTCACACACCCAGTCGTCTGTAAACTCTTACGTAACAGCAGTCAAAACATGCATGTTCTGTTACTTCCGAGAAATCCCTTTTGATGTAAATTTTACCGAAATAAAGGAAGTGTGTGTGTGTATTAGTCACTCAGTCATGTTGGACTTTGTGACTCCATGGACTGCAGCCCACCAGGCTCCTCTGTCCACGGAATTCTCCAGGTGGGAATACTGGAATGGGTTGCCATTCCCTTCTCCAGGGGATCTTCTCGACCCAGGGATCAAACTTGGGTTTCCTACATTGAAGGTGGATTCTTTACCCTCTGAGCCACCAAGGAAACCCAACGAATAGAATATACAGAGAAAAGTGAACACATCGGTAGTGTATGCATGGCTCCGTATACTTTCCGCAGACAGAACCACCCAAGGAACAAGCCGTGAGATCAAGAAAAGGGACCCACAGAGCTTCTGGAGGGTCCTCAGGCCCCCTGCCATTCCTTCAGTGTGGGGATTGCTTTTGAATCTTAAGTAGAACTCCTGGGCTGTTGAGTTTTAATCATGGAAACACATCTTTCCCAAGCAGAGGGAAAAATCCAGTAATTTCCTCCCTTGGAAATGCAGACAGCTCTCCTTTGCTTTGGAAAAATTAAGAAACACCCCCTTAGACCTTAGACGGGAAATTGCTCCTTTGTTCCCTCCCCCCACCCCACATGGCGAGTGCCTGTTTGAAGGCTTGTGACCCCAGCCTGGCGGTGGGCTACCCCTCCCCCCACTTGGCCAGACAGCAGCCCCTCGGATGAGCTAACTCTTGTCCAGAATGCACCTCAGGAAGTGAAGTGAAAGTCGCTCAGTCGTGACCAACTCTTTGCGACTCCATGGACTGAGAATAGCATTGAAATATGTATACTATCATGTAAGAAACGAATCGCCAGTCTATGTTTGATGCAGGATGGAGGATGCTTGGGGCTGGTGCATGGGGGATGATCCGGAGGGATGATGTGGGGTAGGAGATGGGAGGGGGGGTTCATGTTTGGGAGTTCATGTACACCCGTGGCAGATTCATGTCAATGTATGCCAAATCCAATACAGTAATGTAAAGTAAAATAAAGTAAAAATAAAATTAAATTAAATTTTAAAAAAATTTAAAAAAAAGAACACTGGAGTGGATTGCCTATCCCTTTTCCAGGGGATCTCCCCAACCCAGGGATCAAACCCAGGTCTCCTGCATTGGGGGCAGATTCCTTACCAGCTGAGCCACTAGGGAAGGCCCAAGTCAGGATAGCAGGGAGAAGCAGCGACCGACTGCTGTTCCATTCTCTATGTCAGCTAACAGTGCTTTAAAGAGAAACGGTGCTTGTCAACATCCCCGAGGTTCTGTAAGGCCGGTTGGGTCCCGGCATGGATTTTTTCACTCTAGAAACCTGCCCCTGAAGGAGGCGTGGGGAGCAGCCCCCCACCCCTCGGGAAGCGTCAGCCCTGGGCGCCCTCACTTGGGTCGGTACGGGCCAGCCCTGCGGTGTCTCCGTCTTCATGCCCCACAGCAGGCTGAGCCCCGGGTGCCTCTCCACATAGTGCAGAAGAGGAGAGGCTAGGACTCAGAGAGGGTCGTGACCTGCCTGAGGCCACACAGTGGCTGAGCAGAGAACCCCACATTCCAACCACCTCTCTGCCCAACCCCAGAGTGGCCAAGAACCTCTGCCAGTCCAGGGAAGCGCAGCTGGGGGGTTTGGGCAGCCAGCTCCCCCCACCCCTCCCTCCCTCCACACGCAGGCTTGCTCCCAATGAATCCCAAGCACGTGTGTGCTAAGTCGCTCCAGTTGTGTCTGACTCTTCGCAACGCCATGGACTGTAGCCTGTCAGGCTTCCCTGTTCATGGGATTTTCCAGGCAAGAATACTGTAGTGGGTTGCCATTTCCTTCTCTGGGGGATCTTCCCTACCCAGGGATCGAACTCGCATTTCTTGTGTCTCCTGCATTAACAGGCGATTTCTTTACCACTAGCACCACCTGGGAAGCCCTAATGAATCCCCAAGGTCAGCTCAATTTGGGATTGCGCATTCAGTCTGCCGTTGCATGAAATATTTAACAGAGGATGGGAATAAACACACACCTTCCCGCCTCAAACACGAGATGCCCTTGGTCAGCAAAGGCCACGTGTGCCACCCGGGTACTAGCAGCCTCTCCCAGTGTTGATGTGGGAAGATGCTATGTGAACCAGGCCCCCAGCCCCTCTGTGCCTCCAAAGAGCTCCCAACTTGTCCAATCACCTCTCATCCTTCAAATTCTTTTTCACTTTGTGAAACGTTATTGAGTTTTGTTTTGCTTTGTTTTTTAAATAAAGAAAACCAAAAGTTCTTGCCAGAACATGGGAAGCCTCTTTGGTCTGGGGGGAACACAAGCCCCGCTTCTGAAAGGACCTCTTGCTGGGAACGAGGCCTGTCTTCCAACCCAAGTGGATGCTCCCAGCATCTCCTTGTCATAAAACCCTCTGCTGGGGAAGAGCAACACACAGACCCGTATAGAGGGTCCAGAGCAGCAGTGTTGCTGGTACTTCGGGGTCTGCCGCCCCTCAACACCATCAGGCCCCCGACCCTGTTACCTGCAGAAAATGACAAGTGGCTTGTCCTTCATCTCCAGCTCCAGGGGCCTCTCACTCAAGTTTCATTTAACAAGCTTCGGACTTTTTAACAAGGGCTGGCTTTTCTAGGGAGATCCTGAGGTCAGTCAGTCTGTTTCCAAGCTCACCGCCCAGAGGTCTGTGGTGTGTGGCAGGGCTGGAGTGGACAGTGGGTATCCTCCCAGGTGGTCTGGCTGGAAGTCCAAGGCTACAGCAGCAGCTCAGCACTCAGATCCCTCCAGGGGGTAAGTGTGCCATAAAAATACTGTGCTCAAACCACAGGGACCACAGCTAGCATGAGTGTCAAGCTTGTGGAAGTGACTGGGCCACACAGAATAGCCAGCCTCCTCTGAGTCTCAGCAAAGAGGTGCGTCTCGGATCTCCCAGGTGGTCCAGTGGTTGGGAATCTGACTGTCAATGCAGAAGAACGTGGTTCGATCCCTGGTTCGGGAAGTACCACGTCAGGGGACAACTCAGCCTGTGTGCCACAATTACTGAAGCCCGCACATCCCATGCTCCACCACAAGAGAAGCCATGGCAATGAGAAGGTCACGCATCAAACTAGGGAACATCTGCATTCGGCAATGAAGACCCACCGCAGCCATAAATAAATAAATATCTTAGGGGGAAAGAAAAAAGGTGAGTCTCATCACAGAGAAGGGTCCTCAATGGACACAGAGACGCTGCCTGCAGGAGAGAGAGGAATAGAACTGCCCATATTCCCCTCCACACCCCAACCCAGTCCCCTCTCAGCCGCCCCCAGGGTCCCCACACCCATCAGCCAGGCTCCAGGACAGAGCCTCAGATCCTGTGGTCTGTATCCTCACTGGGAGACCTCCTCTCACACAGGAATGATAAGGCACAGACCCAACCACCCCCTCTAACCCAACTCTCATCTCCACACATCCAAGAGGTCAGTTTTCCAAATAACCCAGACCACTGTCATCACTGACCATCTGACCACCAGGGACATCCGAAACCCCTACAGAGGCCTCCTCGTCCAGTCCACCTGAAGCTACAAAGAGGCCCCTGAGCTAGCGGGGTGGGTGGGGGTGCCTTGCGCCATCTGAACACGGCTGTTGGGGATTCCATGTAGAAAGGAAGGCAGGAGGACACTGGCGAGGAGCCAGCAGCTCACATGGAAATGAGGGCCAGGGGCCTTCAAACAAGTCCCCATTTCTGGGCTGTCTTTCTATTTGTTCTTTCTGCTAATGGATATTTTCCTGTCATCAGCTCCTTGGCTCCTCGGCAGAGTGGGGGTGGGGGCACAGAGAGGGTGGGCACAGACCCAGGTCTTTAATTGTCGGGTCTCCACGTACATCTCCACGTACCCCCTGCCCCCTTGCAAACAGCAAGCTCTTGGATATTTTGGGCAGCTCTTTTTAATGCTCACAACTCAAAAAGGACCACAGCAAAATCATTCAGCGGGAACACGAGGAAGGGAGAATAGGGACTTGCAGGCACCTCCCGGTTTCAGCACAGTTCATGTGTCACCGAGTGGCAAGACTCTGGCTTGTCAAGTGCTGACAACTCACATCTCAGGCCCTTTGGGAGGAGTCTGGCCCCAGCTTAGCCACCATCGAGCTATGGGACTTGGGCCAGCTGCCAGAAACGCCCACCGCCCAGTCTCTGGATCCCACCTTGGGGTAGAGGTTAAGCGTCCACTCTAAACTTGAGTGGCCAGGTCACCAGCTTTCCCCGCGAGGTGACAAAGGGTCCTCACCTTCCTCCATGGGCTCATCCAGGAAACCCTGGTCCTTTGCCCTTCCTGCCCTGTGAGCCCTGACACGATTGGTGTGAACAGAATAACACACCCAGGATACCATGACCCTCATGTAGTGGGACTGACTGCACGGAGGGAAGCACCTCTGGAGGCCATGACTGTGGGCCCCAAATGCAGGCACAATTGCCCGATGGATGCAGAGACATGGCTCCAGCAATCTTGCCAGTCCACAAGATGAGTGACAGTTAGGAGAGCAAGGGGCTTCTCTAATATCTCAATTGGTAAAGAATCCACCTGCAATGCAGGGGACCCTGGTTCGATTCCTGGGTCAGGAAGATCCACTGGAGAAGGGATAGCCTATCTCCTCCAGTATTCTTAGGGTTCCCCTATGGCTCAGCTGGCAAAGAATCTGCCTGTAATGTGGGAGACCTGGGTTCAATCCCTGGGTTGGGAAGATCCCCTGGAGAAGGGAAAGGCTACCCATTCTAGTATTCTTGCCTGGAGAATTCCATGGACTGTATAGTCCATGGGGTCGCAAAGAGTTGGACACGACTGAGTGACTTTCACTTTCACTTTAGGAGAGCAAACAATGGCTGACTCCTCAAAAGCCACACCAGCTTGGGTCACCTCCATTGTTCCCCGGGCCAACATGACACCCCCACCTGGGAGGCCCCTAGGAAGTGCTCCTTGAATGACTGGTTAGATGGCGGTGATGACAGGGCTCACCTGCAGACTAGGTGTTGGCAACTCATCTCTTTAAGGGCTAGAACATCAATCTTTTAGGCTCTGCAGGACACACAACCTGTCACAACCACTCAGCTCTGTGGTTTTACCACAAAAGCACCCAGATGGAACGAACGGATGTGACAACATTCAGAGGAAGCTCTACTTACAGAACCAGGAGGTGGGGGTAGGGGTTTGGTCCCCAGGCCATTGTTGCCAGTCCTGCCCTAGGACCCTGGAGTATCAGCCATGCCCCTTCTGGCCTCGTCATCCCTCTGGGAGGTTGGAGGAAGGCCAGGTAAGGAGGGGGCACAGTTCTGAGGGAGATCAGGAGAGCTGGGGTGTGGCCGGGAGGAAGGCATGCACTCTATACCCAGAAGCGAGGAAGAGCACTGCCCCGAACCACAAGTTGCTCTGGAGGACATGGGTCTCCAGAATTCTAGAATGAACGGGGCTAGCTCAGCCAGCACGAGGGGTGACAGCCTGCGGGTATGCCAGGTGCTAGGAAAGCTTTGGGCTGGCTCTTCTCCCATCCCTCCCAGACTTCCCACCGTTCCGCCCCTGTCAGGAGTACCACCGGAGCCACAGCTTCGAGGGCCACCTGCAGGCCCCTCATCAGAAGCCCTGAGGGCCACCTGCAGTGCCCCTGAGGGCAGGCACTAGCAGCTGCCCTGATCCCATGACCCTTCTTTGATAGGACGTCCCAGCCCATGTCTCCAAAGCTCACCAGGAACAGCAATGTCACCCACAAGTTGACACGTGCCATCTCTCTCTGCAAGGGTCAAATCAGGAGCTGCTACAGCTGCTGACCATCAGCACCCACTAAAGGAGTTCAGGCTGGAGATTAGGAACGCAGCATCAGTGCTCTTGGAAAAACTGGCAGAACAGGTCTTCACATAGTTAGATATTTTCAGAAGATTTTTTTGAGCCCAATTCGTTTATCTCCTTGTATCTAGAAAAATGCTAAAATCCTTTCTGGTGACGACTGTTCCCCATGACTAGCAGAAACCTTCTGCTAAAAATACATGGTCAATTGCATGTACTCACCTTTCACCAAAATTACATACATACTGACCTCCTCGCCTGACTCTTTGGAGCAATTTCTCAGAGCTATCTGAGATGCTGTCTCCCAGGCTATAGTCCTCATTTTTCCCCAAATAAAACAACTCATAATTGTCACATTGTGCTTTTTTTTCCAGTTGACAGCAGAATCATGTTTAGAGCAATCCCCAACTGCAAGCCCCAGAGCAGTTTTCATGCCCAGATCTTGGAGACTCAGGATGAGGAGAACTCTGGAGGGATGGGTGGTGGGATTCATGCTCTGCTTCATTGTGGAGGTAGAATCATAATCTCCATAGATGTCCACATCTTAGCCCTTGGCATCTGTATGTTGTCTTTGCAGACAGGATTAAATGAAGAATATTTAGAATATTTAGATCAAGGGATTATTCTGTATTACCCGGGTGGGGGGGTGGAGGGGTGATGGTCCAAAATCATCACAGGGGTCTTTACGAGGGAAAGAAGGAGGCAGAAGAATCAGAGGCAGTGGCAGGAGCTATGAAGATAGATGCATAGAAAAAGAAATTTGAAGATGCTACTCTGTTGACTTTGAAGGTGGAGGAAGAGGTCATGGGACTAGGAACCAAGGTGTCTCCAGAGCAAGATAAGGAAGGAAAGGATTCTTCCCTGAAGCCTCCAGAAGGAAAGAAAGAACACAGTCCTGCTAACATTTTAATTTTAGATTCTGACCTTTGGAATTTTCAGGTAGCAAATTTGTGAAGTTTTTTTAAAAAGTTGAAAAAAAATTTTTGACTGAACTACAGGGCCTGAGGGATCTTAGTTCCTCAACCAGGGACTGAATCTTTATGCCCTCCAGTGAAAGTGTGAAATCCTAACTTCTGAACCTCCAGGAAAGACCCACAGATTTGTGTGTTTTTAAGCCACCGAGTTTGTAGTAATTTCCATCAGCCATTGGAAACGAACACGCCCACCCTCACACTGCTCACACCAGCAGCATCCCTACCAGACCCAGGGGACCACTTCCCTCTGAAGATAACTCCTACACGAACATTACGTGGAAGCTACACTTCTCAGCCGGCAAACATTCACAAGAGGCAGTGTCCTGAGAAGGAATGTTCTGGAAGTGATGAGAGCTGCTGTCTTGCAACTTTCCCAGGGGTCCTTCTCCAGTCCAAGGTCCTTCTCAGACTCTCCCGTGCCGCCCATGTGGGCATGAAGCCTGGTTACATCATCTCCGGTACAGGTTTTTTCATGTTGCGGTTAAAGAAGCTGATTACATGCCATGCAATTAAATATGGAAAGAAAGATAATCGGCCTTGGAGCTTCCCGTGGGGACCTCTGGAAGGAGGGAGCACGATGGTAGGAGGAAACCTGGGCCTCACGTTTGGCTGTGCTCATGGCTAGAGAGTGGCCATGCACAGGCTTCCCACCATCTTGGCCTCAGTTTCCCATAAGGAAAGAAAAACTTGGACTTCTCCACCTGTGAGTCACGTGGGGCTCTCTTGCTGAACCAAATATTAGCTGAGGTTAAGGGGCGGGCTTCTACCAAAACAACCAAGGGTCCTGACATAAGGGCCGAAGACACAGAATTCCATCTGCAGACACGATGCTCACAGCAAACACTGATATTGAGGTCACCAGCCTGCAGAGCCGGGCCTAGAATCTTGTCTCAATCTGAAGCAGGTCTTTCATTTCAAAGAGATGTTTTTCAGTTGGTTCTGGACACTGACAACTAAAAGGAAACAAGGGAGCCCAAGCAGATTATAAAGACAATAAACCTAGATCATTATTTTCAAATGGATGTGTACCTTCAATTATTTTTTAATGGTAAAATTTTGCACAGCAGACTCACAGAATTGTTAAGTGAAACATTTTTTAAGTCTGCCAGACAAAACTTGCCTAACCTCAGGGCATTGCCTCATGCCACAGACATCAGTGATCCCCTACTGTCCAGAACTGAGCTCCTTGACTGCATATTTTCTCTGCTGAGAGGCAGAGACATAGGCAGACATTCCTACTCAATGGATGAAAATTAACATCAATATCAAGGGATGTGAAAATTACAGCAATCAATGGACTGTCTGATCTGGTGAGCATGGAATCCTTTCGGATCCTTCTCCATGCTTGGGAACCAGGAAGGGGAAATGGGATGAATGATGGGAGAGGAAAGTGGGGTGGGGGGAGACTCAGAGAAGGCATGTGTGGGCTAGAGGGGCTGCCTCGGTGGCTCAGGAGAGGACAAGTTGTGTTCTGATTGGTCAGTAACCTCTGGAAGAGAGTGTAAAGGTTCCCTGTGCTTGCCAGTGTTATCCAGTGTGCCTGACTGCAGGGAGCAATTCAGCCCATAGGACAAGCTCCTTCATCTTCGAAATCTCCTTTGCTGGCGTGATGACTTCACTCACTCCTGCTGCGCAGGGAGGCACCTGTGGACTGCAGGCATTTCAGCGGCCAGTTCAGTCATACCCTTAAGTGTATGAAATTCCTCTTGACCGCAGATTGAAACACATTCCAGTTTCTGGAGTGTTCGATCCAGTGTTAAAGGCAGTGAGTGCAGTGGGCAGGTGGCCCGAGTGAGATGTCTGTCAGAGTCTGGACATCCCTGCATTGTCTTTCTCAGGGTCACTCTCTTGTCCTCACGCTGCATTGCCATAAGCTTTGGGATGAGGCTGCCTAAAGGAGCAGGATGGATGGAGGATCCCAGCTCATCCATCCCCAGCACCCAGCAAATACTAGCACATGTCCTGCTAACTCTGCATCTCTTCACCAGTCCTGTGTCTCTTTAATGATAACTCCATAAACACCAAGGAATAATTCAGACCAGATACTGACTGGAAAATACTTCTGCAGAGCCGCCAGCCCCATGGTTCCAAATATCACTGGCATGTGGGGTCTTCCTGGAGCTTTGAAAGCTATGCTGATGGAGTCGGTCTGGCCCCAGTGGCCCCTCCACCACCCTGGAGTTTGCTGTGTGACCAGGACAAGTTGTTTCAGCTTCCTAGACTCATTTTCTCACCTTGATCTTCAAGGTGTTTGTGAAGACAGAACGAGATCATGTGCTTGAAGGGCATCCGGAGGAGGTAGGGGTGTCCTTCCAGCAGGTAGGGGCTGGAAGAAGTGGTGGAGCTGCAGCTGCAACAGGCACAAAATGCACCCGGTGAACCGCAAGCCACCTGACAGTGGCCTTGTCACCTGAAGAGGGACAGCTGGGCCACCATCCTCATTTACGTGGACTGAGGACCCTGTGTGCATCCTGGTGAATCTGCAGGGAAGGGGCACCTAAAAGAGTACCCACCCCAGGGTTAACATTCTGGATCTGGTTGCTCAAGCCTGTGATCATTTTCAATGAGCCAGAGCCCATTCCTGGAATGCTCCAGAAAGCCTCTAAAGGCTGCTAGGTACAGAGCCTGGTCAGGCCTTGTGAAGAGGAACCTTGACCCCAGCCTCCCTGGGAGAAGGCCTGTCTCTGTTTACACTGTGAGAGCTGCTGATTCTCAGTGGGTCAGGGTCCCAGACAACACTGCTGGCACACTGCAGTGACATCATTTCCTGTCACCAGGCTCTATGTGTCATCTGGAATTACAGCCCCCTGGAGCCAGGACTCCTGGGCTGGGTGCTCAGAGCAGCTGTGATGTCAAGAGAACAATGTGCTATGCACCTCCAGCATGTACACACATACACACCATGCACACACGTGCACATACCACGTGCACACACACGTACATGCACACAGCATGTACACACTGTGTGCACACATACTATATACATGCACATACCATGTACACAGGGCACAGACATCATGTACACACACATGTACACACACCATGTAAAACACACACCATGTACATACATGTACACATCCCATGTATATGCATGTGTACAAACACACCATGTATACACACATACCACATGTGTATACACTATACCATGTGCTATACACTATACCATGTATATATACACACCATATACACACACATTCACACACACAGCATGTACACACACTCCATGTACATGTACACTGTACACACACACACACACATACCATGTATACACACACACCATTACACACACCCCATGTACATACACCTGTGTACACACACCATGTACTAACACCTATACCATGTACACACACACAACATGTACACCTACACCATGTACACACACACCATGTACACACTGTACACACACACTATATACACGCATATACCATGCATACACACAATGTGTGCACATACACTATGTACACACACATACCATACACACACACACCGTGTACACACACTCCTGTGTTCCACAATTGGTCAGTACAGAAGCCCACTGGCAGAGGAGCTCCTGCCCCAGTGCAGATGGCGGCCATCACACCTGCCTCTCAGGCACAAAGCAGTTCTCCATCACTGCAGTATTTTTATCCTTCTAAAAGCAGAACTGATCTTTTTCACAAGCTTGTAAACCTGCTAGAACATTGAAGAAAAAAAATCCTTCTGATGACTTAAGTTATACCAAAAGCACTGATAAGGGTGCCAAATAAGCTCCAAGTGTCACATCAACCTCAAACTGAAATCAACAAGCAGAACCATTTCTACACCCAAGGTTGTGACTTTCCTCTAGATGCCAACGTTGGCAAGAGGAGCCCAGCTACACCCCTCCTCACCTCCCCCTGCTCCCCTTTCCTTCCCCTTCAGTCTGGTTTTGGGGTTCAAAGGGACTCATGGTGAGAACAGACTGCTTTGTTCTCCAGACCCTCTTCCTCCCTCTTTGAGAGTATGCTCAAGGGAAAAAGTACAAGGTCCGTGTTCCCAGACACCGAAGACATTTCCTCCTTAACCCCGCCTGCTTCTTACTCTAATGCCCAAGGGCCAGCTCATCAGTGCCTCACTTTTCCTTCAGTTCAGTTCAGTTGCTCAGTCATGTCTGACTCCTTGTGACCCCATGAGCTGCAGCACACCAGGCTTCCCTGCCCATCATCAGCTCCCGGAGCTTGCTCAAACTCATGTCCACTGAGTCAGCGATGCCATCCAACCATCTCATCCTCTGTCACCCCCTTCTCCTCCTGTCTTCAATCTTTCCCAGCATCAGGGTCTTTTCCAATGAGTCAGTTCTTTGCATCAGGTGGCCAAACGATTGGAGCTTTAGCTTCAGCATCAGTCCTTCCAATGAATATTCAGGACTGATTTCCTTATTAAGTACTTTTCCTTATTAAGGGGCAAAGCTACACCCACCACTCAGATCTCTTCTTGTTTTTTGCATCTGAAGTAAAAGGGGACTTTTTTTTGCCCACAACAATAACAGGAACCGGGCCCGGGAAACTGGACCTAAACATATCCAAATGGACCTAACCACATGTGAGAGCTTCTGAGTCTGGGGGAAGGGACTACTTGTAAAATGAGGACATTACTGTTCATTCCCAAACTGTGTAACAGCACATCTTCATCTGCCACCCCCAGTGGGTGTCATGGCAGGAAGTCCATTCTGCCTTCGGAACAGCTGCTCGAATTGTCAGGTTGTGGACACTGACCCCTGGGCTTTGAGCAGGTGCTCAACTCTGGAAGTCAACCGGGCAACAGACAAGGCGGCAAGTTTTCTGGATGGTTTCCCCAGGAAATGACTTTAAGAGGCTTAAAATGGTCCCCTGACCACAGCTCAGCAATGCTTTTCATCCTTGTTTCCTCAGAACCTCTCCCTGCATCACCATTCTAATCTCCCTCCTGTTTCAGGGTCCCTGTCATTCTGCCTGCTCCGGCCCCCCAGCATCCCAATGCCCCAAACCTCAGCAGAAGCGGCCCCTCACTCTCCTGTCCACATGGGTTCTGAATTTTGGTGGACGAGTATCACATCAGTAAGTACACAAAACGCTGCTCTGTGTCCACAAGCATCCCAAAGAGCCGCCCATAGCTTCCTCTCACCCCCGACTCCACACCAAGGTTGGGAAATCCACCAACTTAAAAGGCACCCCCTACCACACAGGGCTCTTTGCCCGTCCTTCAAAGCCCAGCCACTAGGCGGACAGTGACAAGTCAGGGGCCACTTGACAGAGTCGCTGAAATGGAGTATCCTGTTCGTGTTCCCCAGAGAAAAGTCACAGGGTGGTACCCAGCTGCTGCCACGCAGGGTCCTGGCTTGGGGACAGTGGGGTGTTGACTGCACCTGCCCTGTGGGTCCCATCAGATGGAAGTCTCTCTCTTTACTGTGGATGGCCGGCAGTGGGGGGGCGGGGCTCTTCAGTGGGGGCGGGGCTCACTGTAGTGGACTGTGTCCCAGGCCTTCCTGAGCTGAGTCCTGCATGGTTCTGGCTTACTCTCCACCCTCCACGGGGGCTGGGTTNTCTCTTTACTGTGGATGGCCGGCAGTGGGGGGGCGGGGCTCTTCAGTGGGGGCGGGGCTCACTGTAGTGGACTGTGTCCCAGGCCTTCCTGAGCTGAGTCCTGCATGGTTCTGGCTTACTCTCCACCCTCCACGGGGGCTGGGTTGCTCTCCCCGCATGGGCACCTGCACATCCCTGCTCTAGTTTTATGACCTGCTCTGAGCACCTGCCCTGGCAGACACTGGGGTCTTGGCTCCTCACCCATGGAGTGAGTGGCTGACAGGCCCTCATCCACCCTTGAACCTCCTGCTGGAGCAGCCCTTGATTCCGGGCAGAGTAGGCGCACTCCCTGGGGAAGAGCTGCCCCCAGGCTGGGATCTAGGTTTAGAGGCGTCTTCTGCTGCTTCTCACAGGTCCGGCTACATTAGTCTCCAAGAGCCACTGTCACATGCAGGCACGTGAGGACTTTGGAAAAGGCAGAGCACACAGGCAGCAGTCCCAGCACAGAAGTCCCTTCCCCTGCCGCCCCCAAGCAGTGGCCCCCAAACCTCACTCACTGCCACCACCACCTGGCCTGGGATGACATCAAAAGTTGACCTTCCCTCCAATGACTTCCCAAACCCGGGCCCTGGAGTGAGTTAAAATCCAAGCGTGTGTGAGAGTCACTTTGTCATGTCCAACTCTCTGTGACCCCATGGACTGTAGCCCTCCAGGCTCTTCTGTCCATGGGATTCTCCAGGCAAGAATACTGGAGTGGGTTGCCATGCCCTCCTCCAGGGAGCTTCTCAGCTCAGGGACTGAACCCACATCCCTTCAGGTCTCCTGCATCGGCAGGCAAGTCCTTTACCACTANCAGGCTCTTCTGTCCATGGGATTCTCCAGGCAAGAATACTGGAGTGGGTTGCCATGCCCTCCTCCAGGGAGCTTCTCAGCTCAGGGACTGAACCCACATCCCTTCAGGTCTCCTGCATCGGCAGGCAAGTCCTTTACCACTAGTGCCACCTGGAAAGCTCCGTGAGTATGAATCATTTTGATTCTCACCACAGCCCTATGTGGTACAGACTTTAATATCCCCATTTTATAGAAGAGACCACTGAGGCACAGAGAGCTAAAGTAACTTTCCTAAGGTACCATGACTAACAAGTGGGAGGCCAGAATGTAAACCACGCAGTGGGCTGCTAGCCTAATTCTCCACTGGACATGGCAAGCTGGTGAGGTTTAAGAAAGAAAAATAAATGAAGACACACGTCATGCCACGCCTGATCTCAACCATCTGGAACTGTACTATCCCCTTATTTTTGTCTCTATTGTATGACATTTGTATTTATCCTTAAATAAGTTTGGTAAGTTTTCCATGGTTTTGGAATTTATATAAATGTGTCATAATGTGTGTATTCCAAGAACTGCCCCTTCTCCAGCTCCACTTTATTTTTTTTTTTAATTATTTATTTATTTTTGGCTGTGCTGGGTCTTCGTTGCTGCGTGGGCTCTCTTCTCTAGTTTCGGCAAGCGGGGCTACCCTCTGGTCTGGTGTGCAGGCTTCTCATTGAGGTGACTTCTCTGGCTGGGCCCCAGAGCACAGGCTCATTAGCTGTGGTGAATGGGCTTAGTTGGTTCATCTGATTATCTGATTTTTTTAAACTTATTCTAATCTGGTTACATGAGCCTTATACTGACAGTAGAATCATCAGTATCTCAGTCAGAACAAAATAAATACATGCACAGAAGATACAGATTTAGAGGTGGCAGTAATAGGATGGGATCTCAAAAGCTGGTTTACCTCAAACCAAAGGTCTTTCAACCTGGGCTTTCTCATCTATCAAATGAGAAGATTGGACCATTGCAATCTTTAATAGCTTTTCCTAACTTGGAAAAAATACTCATGTATAAATATGATCGCACAAGGATCCATTTATAAATACGAGCACTAACATATGCACCTGCTATTGTATATTGAAAGGTCATTTCTTCTCTCTGCAAGGCAAATTGATGAAAAAGAAACTCAAAAGCTCAAGGAATGGCATTCATCCCTTTATGTCAGTGAGGAAAAGCTGAGACTGATGATTCTTCTCGTAGCCAAAACAGCTCTGTTTACAGTGTTTGCACTGCACTGAGCTTCATCTATGAAAATATTCAGTCGCAGGTAAATCATTAAGACAGTTTTATTGTTTTGCCAATATCTTAGGTGAAAACTGTCTCGATAGCAGTAATTCCTTTCAAAGCTATTTTATGTCCATTGATGACTGTTTTCCCTCAAGAAACAGCCCCTGTAAAAGTCCCCACCTTTATTTCTCTGAAGTGCCTGGATGGCAAATTCAGTGCTGCCCCCTTGAAAGTCTGGGAGCTGACAGGAGAGACTGTGAGGTGCCCAGAGGTGGGTGGGCCAGTGATGTCTGCCTCCTGGCCATCATTCCCTGTCCCCNCCCACCTTTATTTCTCTGAAGTGCCTGGATGGCAAATTCAGTGCTGCCCCCTTGAAAGTCTGGGAGCTGACAGGAGAGACTGTGAGGTGCCCAGAGGTGGGTGGGCCAGTGATGTCTGCCTCCTGGCCATCATTCCCTGTCCCCACCTCCCAGAGCTGTCTCCCCGGTGACAGGTGTTGGAACGCTCCGGCCTGGGGCCATGTCCTGGATCTTATTCTGGGCCATTCCATGGAGGGGAGACACTGGCAAGGTGTCTCGTCTGTCTCACGGGCACTTTCCCCGCCTTGAGCTCCATCTGCTGGTCGTCAGATCTCCACCAAGATGTGGAGGTGCCTTTGAGACAGGGAGGCACTCAGGAACAGGGAAAACACCAAATTGCCTGGATTTCCCCAGAGGTTGTCCAGTGAGCTCAGCACCCACCTGCCAGGCCTCCTACCCCTTAAGCTGCTCTTGTCCTTGCCCCGACAGGACTCCGCCTGCCTGTCCAGCTCTGCCCTGCCTCCTGGGCCTCCCCACACCTCCCTCCCATGAGGGGAGGCTCGTCTTTGCTTCTGCTTTACCATCCTCCTGTCCCCTGGCTGGCCATGTCCTGTGCAGCAGACTGCAGGATGTGTGGCCCAGCTCAAAAATGAGAGGACTCAAGTGTCCACGAGAGCACCCAGTCCAAGCAGTCCTCTCATGAGGCAAATCAGAATAAAGACATCCTGCTGCCCTCACCAGCTTTTCCCTTTATCTGGCCCGAACACCTAAAGTCAACTGGAGAAGAATGAAATTTCCAGTGGCTTTATAATTTTTATGACTACAAAACCCCCAAACCAACATCTTCCTTATGAATCGAGCTTCCACACAAGCTAACGGAAAGCGTCAAGCTTTTACATAAATCCTGTTTTCTTTGGTTGTTGCATCTATGGACTTTTTGATCCTGAAGTTGACTTCATCCTACACCTTCTGGTACAAAGCACAGGATGTCCGCAATTCAATGGAAGAGGCCTAGAGACAGTCCCAGGGGACACACCCCTGACACTCAGCTCCTGGGATAAGGCTGAACTGTAGGAGGCACCTGGGGTTAGAGCTGGGCCAGTGAAGGGGGATCTGGGACCTGCCAGGCATGGGTTCATCTTACTCAGGGTTCACTCTCAGCCAGTGAGTCGTGTGATGATGAAGCCCACACTGCTGGCTTCCCCTCCCCATCCCAGGATGACTTTCTCCAAGTCTCAAGTTCCTCCAATAAGTTTGGGGTTTTCTCTGCCTCTGGCCAACCACCATATGAAAGTGCTTCACCAGGGGTAAAGGTCATAGCGCTCAGCAGGTGTTTTCCAAGTTCTTTGCAGAGTCAGTTGTTTTGTGTCAGGGGAATGGGCCTCTGTTCAGCACAGAGGCAAGAAGGCCTCTCACCACTCAGCTCACACTCCAACCACTAGGACACCTGCGTGCTCCAAACAGAATTTTAAAAATTCATACACTATGATCCTTGCAATTCAGAATCTGCCATCTGGGAGACCAGGAAGAGGCTCCAGTTCTTTGCCAAAAAGAGAATGGGGACTGCGAAGTAAGACGATGCCGCCTATTAGACCGTGCGGACACGGTGCACGAGAGACAATCAGGCCTTTCAGATGCACTGACTGACGGGCAAATCAGTGACTGCATCAGCCCCCCGTGTTCCCTGACTGGTCGCTGGAGCTGTTGCAGAGATCGGTGGACAAGCTGACCTTATTCTGCGGTGACCAGTACCACTAAGAACAAAATACCCAGAGAAGGGCTCGGGCAGGCCCACAAAGGCACCCGCACCAGGAGGGTTTCTTAGAAGCGTATCCGGCTCCTTCGCACTCTCCCCAGCAGGCAAGTTTGTGAACAGGTGACTGAAGCACTGTGGGAAATCCTCCATACAACAGAATCATTTATGAAACAGTATAAAATCACCAAAGCCTATGGATTTTCAAGTTCCACAGCTCCGATGTGTCCCCCTTTCAGTTCCTGGTGAGCTCACTGATGTTACGTGTAGCAAAAAGGCCCACTTTGCATGGGGTTTCACGAAGCCGGTGGCCCAGGCCGGTGGTCCAGCTCATATTCCAAGAGGCGGGCACTTCTGAATGTGGGCAGGCCTCTCAGAACAAGTCCTCAAGCGTCAGAGTCACGAAACTCCCGGAGATCCACATGCTCCTTCCTGGCTGGTCCAGACACCTGGGCCCCCGAGTCCCTCTGGAAAGCCTGCCTAATTGGCCACCCCAATGCTCCCCTGACCCCTGCAATGCTGACAAAGTCCCAGAGCAGCAGATTCAGCCTGCACTGCCCTTCCCATGTGAGTGTGGGGTCCATTTGTCACGACAGTCTGCTGTCCGCAAAGACCTGCAGCAGGTTTAATCTGGGCCAGGCCTGAATCCTGCTGCAGGCTCTGCTCCCACAGCCTCGGGGCTCATCGGATTTCTCTCTGATGACACTGGCTCATTCTCTGTGTAAACAATGCTCCAGGGCACAAGCAGGCAGGAAGTAAACAATTTAACCTTTAGCGTGTATACATGCTGCTGCTGCTAAGTCACTTCAGTCGTGTCCGACTCTGTGTGACCCCATAGACGGCAGCCAGCCGTCTATGGGGCTGCACAGAGTCGGACATGACTGAAGCGACTTAGCAGCAGCAGCAGTAGAAATAAAGATCTTTGATATTTTGCCTTGGGATATGATCTATTAAAATATATATCAAAAATTATAGATGTGTTTTTATTGCATTATTTTTGGTGTGTCTATTTTTCTGTAATTCTTTTAACTTTTAAAGTTTTATATTTTGTATATTTCTTCATTCTCTGTGTTTTTCTTGAGTAGTCTCTCCAGATATTTTTTAATTTCAATGAACACACTTTTATAAATCTTATAACCTTATCCATGGTTTTATTATTTTTGATCATAACAATGTCCCCTATTTCATTGCTTTTCTTCCTCCATATTTATTACACATTTGTTTCCTTCTTTGAATTATTTAGTTTCTATTCTAGGTTTTGTGTTCATGGTTTGCACATTCATTTTTCTTTATTATTTTTTACAAATGTATTTAAAGTTATAAATTTCCTTTTAAAGGCTGTTTTAGTATCAGGTTGTTTTTTTTTTCATTTTACTGTATCCCAGTTTTATGAATTTTTAATGGCTACTTTGTTTAATCCAATGATTATATAGTAGTATGTTACTTACTTTCTATACATATGCTTTTAAAGCTCTGCTTGATTACTGATTTCAATAGTGAAAGAAAGTATTAAGAATGAAGACTCTTTAGAATTAGACTTTCTTTCATCCACTGCATCATTATAGTTTTCAATGTTTTATGTTTAGTAAAAAAAAAGTGTTATTCACCATTTGTGCGCTCATCTGCTCAATTGTATCCGACTCTTTGCGATTCCATGAACTGTAGCCCTCCAGGCTCCTTNGTATTAAGAATGAAGACTCTTTAGAATTAGACTTTCTTTCATCCACTGCATCATTATAGTTTTCAATGTTCTATGTTTAGTAAAAAAAAAGTGTTATTCACCATTTGTGCGCTCATCTGCTCAATTGTATCCGACTCTTTGCGATTCCATGAACTGTAGCCCTCCAGGCTCCTTTGTCCATGAGATTTCCAAAGCCAGAATACTGGAGTGTGTTGCCATCTCCGACTCTAGGGGCTCTTCCCAACTCAGGGATCGAACCCGCATCTCGTGTGCCTCCTGCATTGTCAGGCAGATCCTTTACCACTAGTGCCACCCTGGGAAGCCCACTCATGATGTATTAGAGTCTGTATTTGTGGATATATCACTCACACATGTGTACATATATTCAATGGCACCCCACCCCAGTACTCTTGCCTGGAAAATCCAATGGACGGAGTAGCCTGGTGGGCTGCAGTCCATGGGGTCACTAACAGTCGGACAGACTGAGCGACTTCACTTTCACTTTTCTCTTTCATGCATTGGAGAAGGAAATGGCAACCCACTCCAGGATTCTTGCCTGGAGAATCCCAGGGATGGGGGAGCCTGGTGGGCTGCCGTCTATGGGGTCACACAGAGTCGGACACGACTGAAGTGACTTAGCAGCAGCAGCATCCTTATATGTAGGGGTTTCCCTGGTGGCTCAGATGGCAAACAATCTTCCCGCAGTGCAGGAGACCCTGGCTCAACCCCTGGGTCAGGAAGATGCCCAGGAGAAGGAAGTGGCAACCCACTTCAGGGTTCTTGCTTGGGAAATCCTATGGACAGAGGAGCCCGGTAGGCTGCGGTCCATGGGGTCTCAAGAGTTGTTCACGACTAAGCAACCAAACCACCACCACCATGTACGTATGCATTCATGAGCACATGCGTGTGTGTAATAGGTGTAATACGTGGCTAAAATATGCAGTTCCAATTTTATTCAAATTCTGTGTGAGGTTTTTTTTTTTTTGTCTTTTAAAAATCTGATTGATTTGTCAGTTTCCTAGAGAATATTTTGAAAGCCTTTGACTCTCCCTGACAGCTAATCCTGATGGCATGTCTGTCCTGGAAACCAAGGGCCCTCCAGCCCAGGGCTCCCTNAGGGATGGGGGAGCCTGGTGGGCTGCCGTCTATGGGGTCACACAGAGTCGGACACGACTGAAGTGACTTAGCAGCAGCAGCATCCTTATATGTAGGGGTTTCCCTGGTGGCTTAGATGGCAAACAATCTTCCCGCAGTGCAGGAGACCCTGGCTCAACCCCTGGGTCAGGAAGATGCCCAGGAGAAGGAAGTGGCAATCCACTTCAGGGTTCTTGCTTGGGAAATCCTATGGACAGAGGAGCCCTGTAGGCTGCGGTCCATGGGGTCTCAAGAGTTGTTCACAACTAAGCAACCAAACCACCACCACCATGTACGTATGCATTCATGAGCACATGCGTGTGTGTAATACGTGTAATACGTGGGTAAAATATGCAGTTCCAATTTTATTCAAATTCTGTGAGTTTTTTTTTTTTTTTTTTTTGTCTTTTAAAAATCTGATTGATTTGTCAGTTTCCTAGAGAATATTTTAAAAGCCTTTGACTCTCCCTGACAGCTAATCCTGATGGCATGTCTGTCCTGGAAACCAAGGGCCCTCCAGCCCAGGGCTCCCTTNTTTTTTTTTGTCTTTTAAAAATCTGATTGATTTGTCAGTTTCCTAGAGAATATTTTGAAAGCCTTTGACTCTCCCTGACAGCTAATCCTGATGGCATGTCTGTCCTGGAAACCAAGGGCCCTCCAGCCCAGGGCTCCCTTCCAGCTCCTGGCTGGTCTGACAGAGTCAGCGTCTCCATAGTGAGCTCTGTGGCCCCTGCAGAGATGAGAAGGGAGAGGCCAGCTCTTTCCGCTTCTTCTCTCCTTGCTGGGAAACAAAAGTCAAGTTTTTGAACTACATTAAAAAAAAAAAAATCATGCTTCTTGTGCTTTCCTGGGTTCAACATCACTGCCAAGCATCTTATAAACAACTCTCCCGTTTGGATCCTCTGGTTTTATTTCTGCTGGATGAAAAGGCCTCTTTAAGTGCTCCTTTAACATAAACATCATGTGAATAGGTTTTCTGAGTCCTTGCTTGTCTAACAGTACGTTTACACTCCCTCAAAGCAAAGTCAACTCTTAAACACACAGTGAGTTATTTATAACCTCTTCTTGTTTTTCTTCCATCATAGCAAAGAAGGACTTCTGTAAGACCCATTTTCGTTATTTACTGTTATGTGTCATTACGGAGAAATCTGAAACCATCTGCCTTTGTGTCTTTGGCAGGTAGCGTTTTGGCTTTTGACTTTGCATTTTAGAGTCACTTCTCCGTCAAATCGAAGTCAGGTATCTGTTTTCTTCCCCCTTTCTTACTTTCTATATATTCCTTTAATGATTTGAAAATATTATAGGACTCATAATTTTTTCTTCACAATTTTAAGACTGCGGTGTGTCCCTGACCTTGATGGCAGGCTGTGCTATTCCTTGAATTTTCCTGAATTGGGCAAAACTAACTGGTGACTTGATGTGTGTGGATCCTAAGACCAAGCCTCCCCTCCTGGCGTGGGTGTCAGCAGCTGCGGTGTGGAGTTTTATCTGTTTGCTCTGAGAATTTCTGCTGCTGTAGATCCTTTCCTCCTGCTTCTGTCATCTGCCCTTGTATGTTGAGACTTCCAACATCGCTGTGCCTTTATACATGTGGGAGAAACAGCCATGGAGATGCTTCATACAGCTCAAAACGAAGGAAATGTGCAAAGGAGGGTGAGCACTAAATTTTCCCTTTAGTGTGGCTTCTGGGTGTTTTTGGGTGGAAACACATGCTCTCAAAGTGAGGAGATGGAATGTTTCATCTTGTTTTATTGAGCATGACTTCTCATTCATGCTGCTGATTCCTTCCTTCCTGCCTATTGCTGTCACTTGAAGGGAAAATATTCCCTGCATATCCTTGTAATAGTTTGCCCATATTTGTGTTCATCCCTTTTCTGTTCTATTTTGGATTAAATGTGCATTTCCATGGATATTGGGAAATCACTAGAATTTTTGACCCTGAGATCAGTTTAGTTCAGTTCAGTCATTCTGTTGTGTCTGACTCTTTGCAACCCCATGAACCACAGCACACTAGGCCTCTCTGTCCATCACCACCTGCTGGAGTCTACACAAACCCATGTCCATTGAATTAGATGCCATCTAACCATCTCATCCTCTGTCGTCCCCTTCTCCTCTTGCCCTCAATCTTTCCCAGCATCAGGGTCTTTCCAAATAAGTCAGCTCTTTGCATCAGGCGGCCAAAGTATTGGAGTTTCATCTTCAACATCAGTGCTTCCAATGAATACCCAGGACTGATCTGCTTTAGGGTGGACTGATTGGATCCAAGGGACTCTCAAGAGTCTTCTCCAACACCATGGTTCAAAAGCATCAATTCTTTGATGTTCCGCTTTCCTTATAGTCCAACTCACACATCCGCTAGAAGAGTATTAATTTAAATCATAAAATTGTATGTACCATTTAGGTAGAAATCATACCCAATCTCACATCTTTCTCTTGCAAACAGGCATTTTTGGATAAATTTATGCAGAACAGTGGGCTTTGCTTGTGGCTCAGACAGTAAAGAATCTGCTTGCAATGCAGGAGACCCAGGTTCAATCCCTGAGTCAGGAAGATCTGTTGGAGAAGGAATGGCAACCCACTCCAGTATTCTTGCCTGAGGAATCCTATGGACAGAGGAGCCTGGCAGGCTATAGTCTGTGACGTCACAAACAGTCGGACACAACTGAGTGACTAACATGCAGAACAGTGTTTCTAGAAGCAACCGGATAGTGTGAAGTCTAGCCACATTCTTGGATCTGTTTTTTTAAGGGTAGAACTTGTTAGTGCCAACGAAAATTACAGTGGCCTTAACGACACAAAATCTGGGGGCATGTAGGAAATGGAATAAATGTGTTCCGAATGAGGATTGAGGCAACCCTCCTCCACAAGATGTCAACAAGTGACGGCAAATCACATTGTTGGGACTGCTGCAGCTCCTCCTAAAGGCAGTAAGACACAGCAGCATACTGAAAGCGCTTCTCTCACCCCGCCTGGCCTCTCTGGATGTCCGCTCAGGTGCCTGGTTTGATATTCTCCAAATGATGCTATGTTCTGAATATGAGATGAGATATTGAAGACATGTTGTTTGAAAACCCAGACTGGGACATAAATAAATGCCAGAAATCTCAGCACAAGGGTCATTTTTTTTTTAGACATGGGTTTGAGTAAACTCCAGGAGTTGGTGATGGACAGGGAAGCCTGGCGTGCTGCAGTCCATGGGGTGGCAAAGAGTCGAACACTACTGACCATCTGAACTGACCTACTTGAGCTTTAAAGTGAAAGATCTAAGTTATTCTTTAAAACAGTTGAATCAATTGTTCCAGCATCCATTATGGCTCTATGCTACATGTTTCAATTCCTATAGTTTTTATAGTGTATTTCATTTAACGTTTTGGTTATCCAAGTCCATTTGAGTTTTTCCTTTTAAAAAAGTTTTTTCCATATGAGCAATACACAAAACACACTGTATTATAATTTTATTGCTGCTGCTGTTGCTGCTGCTAAGTCACTTCAGTCGTGTCCGACTCTGTGTGACCCCATAGACGGCAGCCCACCAGGCTCCCCCATCCCTGGGATTCTCCAGGCAAGAATAACGGAGTGGGTTGCCATTTCCTTCTCCAATGCATGAAAGAGATGTGTATAAGAGACAGGCAGATGACACCACATTTATGGCAGAAAGAGAAGAACTAAAGAGCCTCTTGACAAAAGCGAAAGAGGAGGGTGAAAAGTTGGCTTAAAACTCAACATTCAGAAAACTAAGATAATGGCATCTGGTTCCATCACTTCAAGGCAAATAGATGGGGAATCAGTAAGAGTTTTTTTTTCTTTTTTTGGACTCCAAAATCACTGCAGATGGTGACTGCTGCCATGAAATTAAAAGACACTTGCTCCTTGGAAGAAAAGCTATGACCAACCTAGACAGCATATTAAAAAGCAGAGATATTACTTTACCAACAAAGGTCTGTCTAGTCAAGGCTATGGTTTTTCCAGTGGTCATGTATGGATGTGAGAGTTGAACTATAAAGAAAGCTGAGCACTGAAGACTTGGTGTTTTGAACTGTAGTGTTGGAGAAGACTCTTGAGAGTCCCTTGAACTGCAAAGAGATCCAACAGTCCATCCTAAAAGAAATCAGTCCTGAATGTTCATTGGAAAGACTGATGCTAAAGCTGAAACTACAATACTTTGGCCACCTGATGGGAAGAACTGGCTCATTGGAAAAGACCCTGATGCTGGGAAAGATTGAGGGCAGAAGGAGAAGGGGATGACAGAAGATGAGATGGTGGGATGGCATCACCAACTTGATGGACATGAGTTTGAGCAAGCTCTAGGAGTTTGTGATGGATAGGGAAGCCCGGCGTGCTGCAGTCCATGGGGTGGCAAAGAGGTGGACATGACTGATTGACTGAACTGAACTGAACATGATATATTGAGGAAGCAATCTCAGGAGAAAGTGGGTCAGAGGGTCAGGGGAGGTCAGGGGAAAAAGCTGAGCAAAGATGTGGTCTCAACTTGAGCCTGGCTTAGCCTAATCCCATGGGGAGCTCTGGAGGGCAAGTTGCATCATAGTGTTGGTTCCACTTTGAACAAGAAGCTAGACTTGAATACTCCTTAGTCATCGCCTGTATGCTCTCCAGTGGGGCTGGGGGAGCAGGTGATATCTGCCCAACATCTGCAACAATGTGGGCCAAGACTAACCCTCCAGGGAAGGGAGTGGCCAGAAGACAAGCAGCCAGCACTCCGAACAGCTGAAAAAGGGTGGACCAGACAAGTAACGGGATCTGGGCAGGGAATAAAGTGTGTTTGATTTTGTTGTGGCTGCTGTTTTCTCTGGTTGTTAGGGAATGGAAGGGTTCTATCAAACAGTATGAACATTTTGAAGGTGTTTGGTTCAAATTACCACTTTCCCCTAGAATTAGCATCCAAATTGACATTTCTACCACTGGTATGAAAGGGATTCAGTTCAGTTCAGTTCAGTTCAGTCACTCAGTCACGTTTGACTCTTTGCGACCCCAAGAATTGCAGCACGCCAGGCCTCCTTGTCCACCACCATCTCCCGGAGTTCACCCATACTCAAGTCCATCGAGTCAGTGATACCATCCAGCCATCTCATCCTCTATTATCCCCTTCTCCTCCTGCCCCCAATCCCTCCCAGCATCAGTCTTTTCCAATGAGTCAACTCTTCGCATGAGGTGGCCAAAGTACTGGAGTTTCAGCTTTAGCATCATTCTTTCCAAAGAACACCCAGGCCTGATCTCTCTTAGAATGGCCTGGTTGGATCTCCTTGCAGACCAAGGGACTCTCAAGAGTCTTCTCCAACACCACAGTTCAAAAGCATCAATTCTTCGGCGCTCAGCTTTCTTCACAGTCCAACTCTCGCATCCATACGTGACCACTGGAAAAACCATAGCCTTGACTAAAGGGACCTCTGTTGGCAAAGTAATGTCTCTGAAATGGATTAAAACCATTTAAATGTTAAAAATGCTTTTCCCCTCCTCAATTTGTCATCTAACTTTTACCTTTATTTTTTATGTACATAAAATTTCTTTTATGTGTAGTTAAATATAACAGTACTTTCCTGGGTGAATCCTTCTTTACTTTCAGAATTTGACAGGCTCACATCACATTGCTTGTATTTCTTTTTATTCCCTCATGGTTTCCTATTCAAATCAAATCCCTTACTTTATACAGTGGAAGTGACACATAGATCCAAGGGATTAGATCTGATAGACAGAGTGCCTGAAGAACTATAGATGCAGGTTTGTGACATTGTATAGGAGACAGTGATCAAGACCATACCCAAGAAAAATAAATACAAAAAGGCAAAATAGTTGTCTGAGGAGGCCTTACAAATAGCTGTGAAAAGAAGAGAAGTGAAAGGCAAAGGTGAAAAGGAAAAATATACCCATTTGAATGCAGAGTTCCAAAGAATAGCAAGAAGAGATAAAAAATAAAAGTCTTCCTCAGTGATCAATGCAAAGAAATAGAGGAAAACAATAGAATGGGAAAGACTGGAGATCTCTTCAAATGCGGGGGGCGGGGGTGTGGGGAGGTTGGGGAGGGAGGGGACATGGGTGCATCTGTGGCTGATTCTTCTTGATGTAAGACAGAAAACCACAAAAGTCTGTAAAACAATTATTCTTCAATTTAAAAAATAAAGTGGAAAAAATAAATGTCTCTGGGCCAGGGAGGTCAAGGGATATTTTGACTGGACATAGAACAAACAGAAGGAGCCTGGGGTCCAGACAGGATCCCAGGTCCTCGCAGAAACCCTGAACTTGTCGCGCACACTTCTCCAACCAGGATTTCCCTGTTGATGACCTGGAGACCAGGCCTGACAAAGCGATGGGGACTCACTTGGCAAGGTAGGTCACACCACTGCCACCTTCCTCTGGGAGGCTGCTAGGGGGCCTTCACAGCCCAAGATGGGGACACAGGGCTGGACTCTCCCTCTCACTCAAGACTTACAGCCTCGTGACCTCAGGAAGGTCCTGAATGCTTCCCTGCTCCTCCCTCACACCCAAGAAATGCTCAGCTAAGTTGACGTCCACCAACTGTACAGTGTCTTCACTCTTTTATTTCTGAAGTCTCAGATTTACCCCCAACTTACTTATAGAATGATAAACAAAGGCTCTGATCCATCTTATGACCTCTGGACTATTATTATTTAATTATATCCCATACAATACCATTCATCAGTTCAGTTCAGTTCAGTCGCTCAGTCGTGTCCGACTCTTTGCGACCCCATGAATCGCAGCACGCCAGGCCTCCCTGTCCATCACCAACTACCGGAGTTCACTCAGACTCACGTCCATTGAGTTCGTGATGCCATCCAGCCATCTCATCCTCGGTCGTCCCCTTCTCCTCCTGCTCCCAATCCCTCCCAGCATCAGAGTCTTTTCCAAAGAGTCAACTCTTCGCATGAGGCAGCCAAAGTACTGGAGTTTCAGCTTTAGCATCATTCCTTCCAAAGAAATCCCAGGGTTGATCTCCTTCAGAATGGACTGGTTGGATCTTCTTGCAGTCCAAGGGACTCTCAAGAGTCTTCTCCAACAATACCATTCATAACTACTGTGAAAAAAGTGAAAGTCACTCAGTATCTGACTCTCTGTCACCCCATGGACTGTAGTCTGCCAGGCTCCTCTGTCCATGAATTCTCCAGGCAAGAATCCTGGAGTGGGTTACCATGCCCTCCTCCAGGCATAAGGACGTGTAGCATTCATAAGGACTGTAGCTGCTGCTACTGCTAAGTCACTTCAGTCGTGTCCGACTCTGTGTGACCCCATAGACGGCAGCCCACCAGGCTCCCCCATCCCTGGGATTCTCCAGGCAAGAATACTGGAGTGGGTTGCCATTTCCTTCTCCAATGCATGAAAGAGAAAAGTGAAAGTGAAGTCGCTCAGTCTGTCCGACTGTTAGCGACCCCATGGACTGCAGCCCACCAGGCTACTCCGTCCATTGGATTTTCCAGGCAAGAGTACTGGGGTGGGGTGCCATTGCCTTCCCCGAGGACTGTAGCTACTGTTTATTAAATACTGCACATTGGGTACAGAGCTTCACCTATATCAAGTTATTTGGGTCAATAACATGGGTATTATTACCAATAATCCCTTTTCACAGGGAGGTTAAGTAACTCACCCAGATGCCCATCCAGAGTAGGGTAGGTTTTGAACCCAGACTCTAACTCTTGAGGCCACATTCCCACTCTCAACCTCTTCTCTGCTGAACACAAGCTACTAAAAGGCACTAGACTGGGAATCACTTTATTAAAATAAACAAGAGAGAAAGAAGGAAAATTTTAACTAAGCCCCATGTAACACAGAAAACTAACCAAACTGATCCATGGACCACAACCTTGTCTAACTCAACGTAACTATGAGCTATGCAGTGTAGGGCCAGGGACAATAAAGGACAGAAACAGTATGGACCTAACAGAAACAGAAGATATTAAGAAGAGGTGTAAAGAATACACAGAAGAACTATACAAAAAAGATCTTAATGACCCAGATAACCACGATGGTGTCATTACTCACCTAGAGCCAGACATCAAGGACTGTGAAGTCAAGTGGGTCTTAGGAAGCATCACGATGAACAAAGCTAGTGGAGGTGATGGAATTCCAGCTGACCTATTTCAAATCCTAAAAGATGATGCTGTGAAAGTACTACACTCAATATGGCAGCAAATTTTGAAAACTCAGCAGTGGCCACAGAACTGGAAAAGGTCAGTTTTCATTCCAATCCCAAAGAAAGGCAATGCCAAAGAATGCTCAAACTACCACATAATTGCACTCATCTCACACACTAGTAAAGTAATGCTCAAAATTCTCCAAGTGAGGTTTCAACAGTACGTGAACTGAGAACTTCCAGATGTTTAAACTGGGTTTTAAAAAGGCAGAGGAACCAGAGATCAAATTGCCAACATCCGTTGGATCACAGAAAAAGCAAGAGAATTCCAGAAAAACACCCACTTCTGCTTTACTGACTATGCCAAAGCCTTTGACTGTGTGGATCACAACAAACTGTGGAAACTTCTGAAAGAGATGGAAATACCAAACCACCTGACCTGCCTCCTGAGAAATCTTTATGCAGGTCAAGAAGCAACAGGTAGAACCGGACATGGAGCAACTGACTGGTTCCAAATTGGGGAAGGAGTACATCAAGGCTGTATATTGTCACCCTGCTTATTTAACTTGTATGCAGAGAACATCATGCAAAATGCCAGGCTGGATGAAGCACGAGCTGGAATCAACACTGCCAGGAGAAGCATCAATAACCTCAGTATGCAGATGATACCACCCTTACGGCAGAAAGCGAAGAGGAACTAAACAGCCTCCTGATGAAAGTGAAAGAGTAAAAACGATGGCTTAAAATTCAACATTCGAAAAACTAAAATCATGGCATCTGGTCCCATCACTTCATGGCAAATAGATGGGGAAACAATGGAAATAGTGACAGACTTTATTTTCTTGGGCTCCAAAATCACTGCAGATGTTGACTGCAGCCATGAAATTAAAAGACGCTTGCTCCTTGGAAGAAAAGCTATGACCAACCTAGACAGCATATTAAAAAGCAGAGACATTACTTTGCTGACAAAGGTCCATGTTCTCAAAGCTATGGTTTTTTCAGTAGTCATTCTCACATTCATATGTGAGAACTGGACCACAGAGAAAGCTGAGTGCCAAAGAATTGATGCTTTTGAACTGTGATGTTGGAGAAGACTCTTGGGAGTCCCTTGGACTGCAAGGAGACCAGACCAATCAATCCTAAAGGAAATCAGTTCTGAATATTCATTGGAAGGACTGATGCTGAAGTTGAAGCTCCAATACACTGGCCACTTGACTCAAAGAACTGACTCACTGGAAAAGATCCTGATGCTGAGAAAGATTGAAGGCAGGAGGAGAAGGGGATGACAGAGGATGAGATGGTTGGAATACATCACTAACTTGATGTACATGAGTTTGAGCAAGCTCTGGGAGTTGGTGATAGCCTGGCGTGTGTCAGTCCATGGGGCTGCAAAGAGTCAGACATGACTGAACAACTGAACTGAACTTGAAGCCCTATGTAATAAATAATAATTCAGTTCACCTTAACTTCCTTCTTATTACACATTAACTCAAAATTACTCTAAAGGAAGGAAAATGCCTTTTCCACAAAACTACAGCCAATGGGATTTCATGTTAAATATCTGGAAACCCAAGAAGAGCATTTATGCGCTGGTCATGCGTGGCCACACAGAGACTAGGCTCACCACCAATGCCCCTGTGGCTGCCAGTCAGAGCGGAAGCCCATGACTAGACAGCCTGCCCTCTCATACCATTTAGGACAGAACCATTTTCTGGACAGCCCAATATGCAGGTCTTTAGAAATAGGAAACCCACAAGCTTCTCTGCAGGTCTTAATGGGGACTCCAGTGAAATGTGAAACTAAATATAAGGGCTCTCCACTTTTCAACCAGCTTTTGGACATAATCTGTTCTTGTGTTGGCAATAAGCCCTATTATTGTTTATAATGAGGGAACAACTCAGCTATCATAAATGTGCACTTCCTTCTTTTTCCAAAGGTTTTCCACACACCTCACCAGCAGCACTCAGGAAACCATAAGCGAATTTTTTGCATAACAACTACCCACCACCATTTCTGATTCCTGTATCCCACCTTCAGGTCAGCAAGTCTTGGTGCTTGAGAACTACACTCTCTAGGTAGGTTTACAAAAATGTCAGCTCTACAATCACAAAATCAAACAACCAACCAAGTAAAACCCAAGGCTATGAGAACAGTTATTAACTCCCCATCTCCTTGTGTTTGGTCAAGAACCACATAAATGATGGTGCTGAATGTTTCATGTGCGTGTGTGTGTGCCCAGTCTCTTTGCAGCCTCATGGACTACAGCCTGCCAGGCTCCTCTGTCCATGGAATTTTCCAGCCAAGAACACTGGAGCAAGAGCCCAAGCGCTTCTCTAGGAGATCTTCCCAACCTAGGAATCAAATCCACATCTCTTTAGTCTCCTGCATTTGAAGCGGGATTCTTTACCACTACCACCACCCAGGAAGCCCTCCATGTTTCATAACTCACCTAAATTCAGCACAGAGGAACCAAACTGGCCAGGTGTCCAGGGAAGACCCTGGTCCTCAGGGAGGGGCAAAGCATGGCACCTCTGCTTCTACCAAGGCATCCCTGGCCTTCAAGGCTCTGGAATGGAGCCCAACTTGTAGATCACGTTTATATTTATGATCACATGAATGGATTCACACACAATGTACACGTGTATGCTCCAGGAAGCACACATAAAGTTCAGCTGCTGTCTCGCCTAGCCTCACAAACTCACCCAGGGTGGAAGTGAGTCACCAGGAAGTGGGGAGCAGCAGCCTGGCAGCTGACACTCTGGATTCCAGCCCCCTTACTCGATCTGCCCCTCGGATTCCTAAGCAGAACCCCAGGATTCCAAGAACCACCCTGCTCATTTTAAAACGCTGACTGCTCAGTGTGCCCGGCCCAAAGCAGGAGGCCCTGCTTCTCACTGTCTCACCTACAGGGTGAATCTAAAACAAAGCAAAACAAGAATGATTCACAAGGATTCGGATGTGGCTGTCTCACAGGAAACACACGCACCTGGCCTCATGGCCTTATCTTCCACTTTCAACAGAAGTCCAGAAAACTCATGAAGCTTCCCCATTCTGAGGAAAGCTTCGAGGAGGAAGACACAAGGAAGCCAGCCAGTTTCCCTCAAGATGGTCTTTCTAAATATCTATGTGCTATTTCTATCCCAGTGAAGTCTCCTAATTATGCTTAAATAGACATCAAAGTAATAATCATGGGTAAAAAGGAATCCCATTCATCAGATGCATGTTAGTGACAATTCCAGGGTAAAATTAGGCTATGGAAAGGTTCTCTCATTTTATGGGCCCAGGTGTTCGTCGGATTGGGTCTGGAGCCGTGTGGCACTCAGGCTCGGCATCTGATGTGCACAGGGCAGGGTCTGTGGAGGGCAGCCCGGTCCGCTCAGAGAGGCCGCAGCATCCGGACCTAGCAGCTTGGCATCCTCTGTTCGCGCTTAGCAACAGCTACCGCTTAGCTACAGCGCCGGGCGGGCAGCCAAGCACGGCGCCGCCGCCGAGGTTACCCGCGAGCGTTGACCGGTAGTAACCCCGGCGCGGGCGGCGGCGGCGCCGGCCGGTGGCCTTTGCGCATGCGCAGCGGAGCGCCCCTGCCCAGCCCGCACCTACGCGCGCTCTTGGGGGCCGGCCAGCGCCCTTCTCTTCCAACCATTCAGAATATAGGGTTGCCGACGTGCACAAAAACCACCAGGCAGCCTCCGCCGGGCCCTCAACCATATCTACGACTGAAAGCAGGTGTGTCCCCGCCGCTTGGCAGGGACAGTGCGAACGTCACCCAGGGCCCCAGGCTTGCAGAGTCAGCATCGGCCCCGGCGGAAAAGACAAGGGTTTTTAGTCCATTTTAAAAGCCGGGCAAGAGCCCTGTTGGCGGGCCGGCCAGGGCCTCGCTTTCCCCAGAGCCGCCCTGAGCGGGGGCGCCGGGGAAGAAATGTGGAATAGGGAGAAGGGGTTGCGGGGGTTGGGATTGGCCCCAGTGAATTCGCTCCTTGGAGACAAACCAGTCTGGTCGCCCCTGGAAGGAAGGTCAAGGTGAAGGACAGGTGGCCCGAGAACCCCATCCTGGAGGGCACAGGATCGACGGAGTCCTTAGGGTGGTGAACACAGCCGCCCCCATCCCAGCCCATGAAGGAACTCTGGGGGTCTCTTCCCCAGGAGGTGGGGAGGCTTTCTGTGGCACCTTTGCTGCCACCGGGTCTGGGGTTCTGTTTGTCATGGGCAAAGAAAGGTGAGAAAAACCGCTCATCTTACGTGGACCTGCGAAATTACAGAGGGAGGAGGGTTCTCAGTGGAGCTCGGAACTGGTGGAGAGGCTGGTGGTTAGTAAGATTCGCGGTCTAGGCCTGAATCTGACATCTGCCTCCTTCCAAGCCTCCTTTCCTCCCCGGTTAGGTCCACACTGACAGTGATGCCCTGTGGCTTCCCCGTGAGCACTTAACAGAGATAATATGCTAAAGCAAACAGCATTTGTTTGGAAAAGCATTTGTTTAAAAAATAAACACTTCTCCCCCAAAAGTGGGAGGGAAGAAACAACCGAGAAATCCCATTAAACTCCTGCTAAAAGGTTCACTTTCAAGATAGGCAGAGGAGATAGCAAGGCCAGGGACTTTTTTCTGAGCACAGCAGCTTGTCTGATGACAGTAAAAGAAACAGACAGAATGACTCAGGTTCTGTTTTTCAGTTTATCCCCACCCTTATCAGTTCACCACCGACAGCATTCCGGCAGGGGCTCCTGCTCACTGCCCTGCCCCCAGGAGTGCCACTGTGCTACCATCTCCCAGAGCAGGGCTCCAGCTTCATCTCCTCTACCAGCCACATGCTTTTCATTCCCTCCTTTCTAGATAGCCCTGGAGCTTAAGGCACCGGGTTTGTACATAGGCTTTTTTCCTCCCAGTTTGTGAGCTCATTTCAAGACCAAGATAATGCACATTTCTTCAGAGTTTCGAAAAGCAGAACTTGGATCATCAAATGAACATTACTCGAGTTTAGATTTCGGCTCCACAGACAGAATTCTAGGAATGAGAGTGGTACAAACATGGACCTGGTCAAGCTGGGAGGTGCCAGGCCTTGCTTGCCGTCAGGATGGAGCAAGAAAGATTGCTCCATGGGTGAGAGGTCAGAGGAGGGAGCTCCCAGGCTCCTTTGGGCTCCAAGATTCAGGCTCTAAATATAGGACTCCATTGGACATAATTGCAGTCTTGAAGACTGACAGCAGACACAGCTGACGAAAAGTGAAACTAAGGGCCGGGGGGTCAGGTCAAGTCGCGGCAGGCACACCCGCCTCCATCCTAGACTCTCAAAACGCCTCCTGATGCCTTTTCGCAAATTATGGGCAAAACCACCCAGTATTAGAGATACTTTATCTGAAGGTAAGTTTTCTATAGAGGTTTTGGAACTCCATCAGCAAAGGTTTTATAGAAGATATAAAATTTGTTCAGGTCAGTCTTTCCAAATGTTTTTCATCTGACCCATGTGGTTGCCTTTGTTCCTTAAATAAGCAATTCTGTTGGTTCTAGAACTGAACTCAAAACAAGCAGGTGTGTGGTTACTAAACATTTTATTCTACCAGTTTCTACACAAAAGAAATGGTTTCATGTTCAGCAGAATGTCACCTTCGGTTATATCTTGGCCTTGATGGATTCAGTTCTGGTTTATACAAGATGTTAGTTCCAGCATATGAAGTTTTAATGAGCATACTTGGGGGTGTTACAGGAAGGCAGGAGGGTACCTATCCAGCAGGCGAAGATGAGTGTCACAAGAATATACTCAAAAAATGACACAGTGACACCAGCCCCCCACTGAGCAGAGCACCGTCCTGCAAGGTCACACTGAGGAGACCAGACGGCTCCAGACCAGGCACACTCTTTAGAAAAATGGCAGCGTGTTAGTGGGTCCTGCTAACTGGAAGGCGACTAGGGTGGCCTGACGTGGACATGAAGGAGAAGAGGAGACGTCAAAGCCAGGGTCAGCAGGGTCACCTGTGCTGTCTGTGGGGGCTATAGAGCTGATCAGCCTACCCAGGAATCATGCACCCCTGATGCCAGGTCCCCGTTAGCCATGGTCTGACCTCCATGCAGCATGCCCCAAGAGAGCTACAGAAAGGGTGCCCAGACCCTTTGGATGTTCGAGTTCTGCCTGAAAGCTAGCAAACTCTTTTGGTTTTATACATGGTCACACTACATCCATCTGTCAGGAGAGTTGGCCCAACCTCTATAGTTTTTCAAGGCAATGGCACCCCCACTCCAGTACTCTTGCCTGGAAAATCCCATGGATGGAGGAGCCTGGTAGGCTGCAGTCCATGGGGTCCCTAAGAGTCGGACACGACTGAGCGACTTCACTTCACTTTCACTATAGGTTTTCAAAGCCTCTTTCGGGGCCTATAAGGCAGAGATTCAGAACGATACCAGAAGACCTCATCATCAAAAGGGCCTGAGCCAGTGGCCTGTCCCAAGAAGCCACAGAGAACCTGGCAACTGGCCCCAGAGGGGGCAGAGGAGCACTCCAGCTGTCTCCATTCACCAAGGTGACCTGGGGTCATTGGGCTCCCCATGTCAACACCCCAGCATCAAGCAGGGGCAAGTCCTCGTAAGCAAGGTCTAGGTTTGCTAAACTGCACCATAAGACCAGCCACAGCCTCAAAAACAAAGGCAGAGTATCAGAAGCCTTTTCTTTGCTCCCCAAAGAAAGCTTGCCTTTGCATGACAGTTCCATAGAAGATGAAAGTAATTTATGTGTGGCTGATTCATTTTGTTGTACAGTAGAAACTAATACAGCATAGTAAAGCAACTACATTCCAATAAAAATTAATTTTAAAAATAATTCATTCATGCTAGAGGAGCATAAACCCACCTTCACACCTAAGCAGCCCACTCCCTAGAGCCCCCTCGCTATTCTGGGATTTCTACAGTCCTCCTTTCACTGGCCTTCCTCCCCATCCATGTCCCCACCAGTTGGATCAAGTCACCCAGTGCTGGGATGGAATCCAGTCTTCCCCTTAATGGAATTGCTGAAAGGGATTTTAATGGCACCTTCTACTCATTTTAGCCAGCCTGTCACTGCAGGCCTTGTGAAATAGCTGTGGAAATTAAGAGAAAGCAAACTTGAATTTGAGAAGGGCATTCAAATGCATTTTTATGGCTCAGAAGCAAACCAATACAGATAATCTGATGTGGGGCTGCCAAGAATGTTTAACTCTATCCTGACATTTGGCAAAGATGAGGCTGGAGGGTCTGGTTTCAGAGTAGGAGGTGCTGTCCCATTCCATCGGAGTGTTAGCATGTTCAGACCCCAGCCAGGCTGAGGAAGAGGAAAGAAGACTCTCTAAAGCCCCAGCTAGGATTACTTTTGTTCTCAACCCACAGGTAATCTGGGNTTCAGAGTAGGAGGTGCTGTCCCATTCCATCGGAGTGTTAGCATGTTCAGACCCCAGCCAGGCTGAGGAAGAGGAAAGAAGACTCTCTAAAGCCCCAGCTAGGATTACTTTTGTTCTCAACCCACAGGTAATCTGGGGAGGTGTAATTTCATTTCTAAGAATCAAGTCACCTGTTTGTGCAAAGCATGTCAGGTGCACCAGCCTCACCTCCCTCTGGAGAGGACAGGACAGCTGAGCCTCTCCAAGAGATTAGGAAGCCTCTTTATGGGTCCCTGTGAAAGGCAGGGACATCCAGGCAGGCCTATTAAGGGGAAAATAAACCAGAAGTAACAGTAAGGCAACCCTCAGTGGTTCTGTAAAAAGGGGTGAAGCACACTCATGCCATGGTGGGCCTGTTGTCAGGCACCCATGCTGGGGCCGGGGACTTACTGGGTGTCTCATTGGGCCTAGTCTCAAAGCACCCATGCTCTCGTGTCCCACCTCCCCTGCTCCTGTGACCTGGGATATGTCTCCGAACCTCCTATACTCACTGCATTGAAAGGACAGAATTGGCCCCTGAGTCACCTAAATCAAAGTGCTGCTTGAATTTTATAAATGGAAACGGCTTCATTCTCCTTGGAAGGCAGACGACTCAAGAGTACCCACTACTCCACTTCGTGGACAAGCTCTGAATGCGTGTAGAATCGCCTCTGCTCCACCTCAGCCTTTCATGATGTGGATTCTCTTCCTAACAGGGGTCCTGAGCTGCTGTCTAGCACGAGGACCTCTCAGCTCAGTGCTCTGTGACAACCTGGAGGGGTGGGATGAGTGGGGATGGGGGGAGGTACAAGAGGGAGGGGATTATATGTATGCTGCTGCTGCTGCTACATCACTTCAGTCGTGTCCAACTCTGTGTGACCCCATAGACGGCAGCTATAGCTGATTCACTTCCTGGTACTGCAGAAACTAACACGACATTGTGAAGCAATTACACTCCAATCAAAAAAAACTAAAAATATATATATATGGAGCCCCAAATGTTACCAACACCAACGCAGTGCCTAGCTTCCACAAAGCAAAAGCTACTTTCAAATTTAAGTCACACCGGGGCGAGTGAGGACAATTAAACTAGACGTTCCCCTACTTCCCTCAACACAATAGTTCACATGACTAGTTAACATTATGATACCAAAGTCCAAATTGTTCCAAGTCATCTGTCCCATCAACTCTGGATCCATGAGTGAATTCCTTGAGGTAAAGTCATTACTGTATCAGAAGTCAGTGAGAGATCCTCCCCGGGGGGCACTCTTTTCTCCTGGGAAAGGTTCCTTTCACAATTATGCTCTCTACTAGGAATCTATTACACGATCCACATTTTCCTCTAAAGACATCATTAATCATATAGTGAAAATGTAACTACAATTGAAAATACAAGATGTTTTCTTAAAGGCCGCAGTCAATGCCTGGCAATCATCAAGCTCAAGAATTGTAAAGAACCAGTGCTGACATCGCCTTCTTAAACATGGCGTCACTCACATCCTTTCCACTAAGGGTTATGCAGCTTCCTTTTTCCATCTTCTTTAAAATAATTGTGTAGGAGCTTGTGATATTATTCTAACACCAGTGACAGACTTTGCTACAGCATTCTGCGTCAAGTTAGTGTATAGCACCATGTTCTGGGATGGGGTTCAGGGGAGGCTTTCCTGGAGTTTACTTGAGTGGACTAGTGTCTGTGTGAGGGGGAGAAGCATGGACAGGAATCCAAGGCGAGTGGAGGTGCTGGCTCTGACTTTGAGCGCCCACCCCAGCCTTCAGGCTCCTGTGTCCATCACTCACTATACAACCAGGCAGTCCTGAAACACATCACCCTCTCAACCCACAACTCTCATTTTCCTTTCAGAAACGCCTCTCCTCCTTGGTACGCTGCGTTCAGCCCCGCTGTGATCCTTATAGTGAGCTCGGCACATAACATTGAATTTTAAAAAACAAACACTACAGACAGAAAAACAGAACATGGTGAGAGAAGAAAGCACAAAAGCCCCTGCCCCAACAGTCAGTTACACTCGGCATGACGCCTGGCATCACACATCACACAGAGGTGACGCCAAATACAAAGCTGCCACCAAGAGAAAAGGGAGAGGCTGGCCAGCTGGATGAGCAGCAGCAGAGCGGGCCTCGCGGGCACTGAGCCTGGAGAAAGCACCGCTGCCCTGTGGCCACAGGGACCCTGGCACTCCGAGGCCCTGCACCAGGCGTGGCCTGGGCACCAAGCCGGACCACCGAGTCTGAAGTCACCGTCCAGCCTCCAGCCATCCCCGAAGCTGAGGCTCGGGGCAAGTCCTGCACATACTGCTTCCTCTGTATTTGGTGAGAAGGTGGACAAGTACCCCCCAGCCTCCAGGTATGCAGGAGTGGTAAACCACCAGGGCAACAAGAACAAAGGAAATGATGGAGTGCAGGGAAGGAGGGCAGGGCCAGAGTAAGCAAACACAGGTGCTGCAGAGGCCAAGGAGGAAGCCAGATGGAGAAGTCAGGCCTCGCTGCTTGAGAAACCAGCAACCCGGACTCATCAGCCTGCCTTCCACTCCGGCCCTAACCATCTCTGACTCACAGGCAGGTCCCTGGGGCCCACACCCTACTCCTCCACCCAGCCCCCCATCCGGAGCCTACACAGAGGTTACTTCAGGGCAAGTGTCTACCCAGAAGCCACATGGGCAAGGCTTCCTAGTAGGCCACTGGCCATGGATCTTGGTGGCCTCTCCCTTGCCAATTAAGAGGCCATTTCCATTGACAATCAGCATGACCAGTTCTAACAAGTAGAGACTATAGTGTGGGCAAGCCACACATCTGGCCAGGAAGTGATATTCTTCACCTGCCAGAGCCCCAAGTGAACACCTGCCAGGTTGGATTTCAAGCCAACATTCTGCCTCCGTTTTCAAATGTTGGCATTTCTGCACTGCAAGTTGTCTCCATTTGAAAAATACCCATCTAAGCACTTCTAACATCATGATCACATTTCTAAGGCCACACGTAACACATGGACAGAAACCTATTCACTCTCCCACAGGTTTGCCACCACTTATCTATAGAGACACATCAAGTCAAAACCTCACAATGTCCTCCTGGTCACTTAGTGCATTTTTTCAATAAAAATCTTTGTTCAAGTGAAGAAGGAAAAAGCTGGAAACTTATGCTGAAATATCAAGAGGCTCAAACAAATAGACTCCTGAGCCTCTCACAGAATTTCTTTGTTAATGAAACAGGCTAGCACATCCTGAAAATATAAGTCTCAGATCACTCAGATACTATCAGCTGCTGATAAGTATCTGTTTGGGATCCGTTCCTGGTTGTGGTAACAGACCCACAGTCATCCCACAGTCAGCTTGGCTCCAAAGTCCCAGGGATCTGTCAATCAAGGCTCTAAAACCACGGTTCCAAGGAATTCTGGGGTGCCACACCAGCCGGCTCAACAGATTCACATCAAGGCGGTAGGAAACAAGAGAGGGAAGGCAAGAGAGGGCAGAAAGATGAAAAGTTAAAAAAAAAAGTGAGTCTTGGTGGGTCTTCTTCATATAGGACGAAGGATAGAGCCTAGATTAAGTTAAAAGGTTTAAACAATATAAACATTTAGAAGGTACCTGAATCACTTTGTTCCAAATTCCTCATGATTTTCCAGTTGTTTTAAATGGTTCAGTAGAAACTAAAGACCATCGTTTCTGGGTGACATCTAACATGTCCTCTCCCAGTCACCTCCCTCCCCTGCCTCCAAAGATGGATGCAGGGTGGGTACATAGAGCTGGGGTGAATGAGGAGTGAATTCCATGGGAAGAAGTCAGTCAGGCTTGAAAAATAAATACCAACCCAGGGAGGCATCAACTCTACACTCTGAAAATCCAGAGCTAGCAAAGGAGCATCTCCATTGCAAAGAAAACTCAAAATACCATCAGTTGTCGATTCCCAAGCAGAAGGGCAGCGGCAAACTCCTGCGTGTGCGTGTCTCCCAAGATCTCTGGAGTCTCACCTGCTCCATCAGCTTTTCTGTGTTTGTGGCTAGCCCACCAACACCCCCTTTCAAGATCTATAAACATACACAACTGGTTTCCAGAGAGGTTACTCTAGGTTACTGGTTACTTTTCAACACTTCAAGCATGGGAGGAAACACCTGTTTCCATTTTTCTCTGAAACGAAAAAAGTCCCATCTAGAGAGACTGACATTAACAGCATCCAGGGAAGAGAACCCTCCGTGTTCAGACTGGAAGCCAGCACACAGGAACGTTGGTCAAACTTTGTGATCATATCAGAGTTTAAAAACTACTGTGTGACTCAAAGACACAGAAAGCAATCTTGTGGTTACCAGATGGAGAAGGGGAGAGATAAATTAGGAGTTTGGGGTTAACAGATACACACCACGATGTATAAAATGGATAAACAACAAGGACCTATTGTTTAGCACAGAGAATGCTATTCAATATCTTACAATAACCTTTAATGGAAAAGAAGCTATAAAAGTATGCATATATATATATATAACTGAATCACTTTTCTGTACACCTGAAACCAACACAACATTGTAAATCAACTACACTTCAGTGAAAAAGACAAAAACAAAAACACTCAAGATGTCTCTTGAGTCATCTAACCTGATCTGTTCATATCATGAAAAAAGTGGGAAAGTGAAGTTGCTCAGTCGTGTCCGACTCTTTGCGACCCCATGGACTGTAGCTTATCAGGCTCCTCCGTCCATGGGATTTTCCAGGCAAGCGTGCTGGAGTGGATTGCCATTTCCTTCTCCAGGGGATCTTCCCGACCCAGGAATCGAACCCCGGTCTGCCGCATTGCAGGCAGACGCTTTACGGTCTGAGCCGCCAGGGAAGCCAAGAATCAGGTATAAAGCAATCAGACAGATTGGCCACAGCAGAGCCGGAGTGGAAAGAGACAGTCCCCCACCTTCCAGACCCAGATTTTCCCAAACCACGTGATGATTCCCTCAAGGCTCCGCCCACCGCCGAAGGCTCCCTACCTTTCTTCCTCCACCAGGGGCCTTCTGGGACAGAGTAGGAGAGGTCCTTGAACTCAATGTTCACTGCCGCTCTCCGAGGCAGGGAGGAGAGGCGCTGGGCTTCTGTGAGATTGTTGTCCTCCTTCTTCAGATGTCCGTTCAGCAGCTCCGTCTCCGCGGTGTCCCTGTTGCTGAAGACTACCTCGTCCACCGAAACGCACACTGACTTGGGCTCTGCCATCCCTGAAGAGCTGTTCTAAGGAGACGGAAAAGAAGCGCCGAGAGTGAGTGTAAGCTACATCACCACAAGGACCAAAGGACAGAACCGCCCATCAGTCAGAGTCATCTATCAACACTCCTCACCCTCCACCGTGCCCTCGGCAGCACAGGATGGGTGCTCCCCTAGAAGAATTCGCTCTCCAGCCTTCACTTCTTCTACCACTATAAATATGCTAAAGATAAACTATGAAACCGATCTACCGTCTTATTTAGGAATCATAACATCTAATCAAAAAGCCAAAATGAATACACCACTTGTCTCAAAGAATGAAACATCAGCCACCCTAAAAAATTATCTACTTACAGTCCACTTGTTAAAAAACCCAACAAAAATGCATGAGACTGCTAGAAATGCACAGCTGAATAAGCTTTATGATGATCTCATTCAGTACCTCCCTGGTGTAACGTCATACACATTTTTCAAGAGCAGTGGTATCGCTTGGACCCCTGGGAGTTGGTCTTTGTGTTTTCCTGATAAATTTTCCAACCCCTTGACAACTCTCCTCTCTCACTGTATCTTCATAATAGCTCTGAAGTGTTGGAAAGCTTGATTTTTTTCTCTGTGATACAGACAAGGAAACTGAAGCACAGACTATTTTAAGGAACTCTACGATCAAGTGAGGGGCAGAAGGGATCCCAGAATATGCTGCTGCTGCTGCTGCTAAGTCGCTTCAGTCGTGTCCAACTCTGTGCAACCCCATAGACGGCAGCCTACCAGGTTCCCCCATACCTGGGATTCCCCAGGCAAGAACACCAGAATATGAGTCATCCATAAAAACAGGTGCCTCTTCCACTGCATCACCAAGANCTGCTGCTGCTGCTGCTAAGTCGCTTCAGTCGTGTCCAACTCTGTGCAACCCCATAGACGGCAGCCTACCAGGTTCCCCCATACCTGGGATTCCCCAGGCAAGAACACCAGAATATGAGTCATCCATAAAAACAGGTGCCTCTTCCACTGCATCACCAAGATACCTAGTATGTAGCTCCATTGGCCTTTCAGGCTTCCACTGGGAGTCCAACAGGTGACTCAAGAACCGAAAGTATTTATGCAGAGAAAGGAATGTCCTTTCTAATGGCTTGGCAATGCTGAACAAATCAATATGCGTCAGGCACCTCCAAAACACAGAAGAACCCTGGGGTGGACAAATAATGTGCTGTGCTTTTTCTAGCTGTCTCTTGAATGGAGAGACAACATTCCCCCATGCCAAAAGTGTGGGCCTCCAGTGACATACCTCCATATTGTTGAAGGCAGTCGGCCTGATCTAGTCTAATCTGGATGACCATCTTTGATAATTCAGGCCCTTCTGATGGCTATAAGGCTGGGTAGCCCCTGACATACTGCTATCTGTTCTAAATAGGAATAATATCACACTGTTATTTTTCCATAGGTTTGTGGGGTTTTGCTTTAAAGTTGATGGCTTTTTGATCATTATTGTTTCTAATAAAAAAAAAATCTAAAACAAAACCAGAGGGTGGACCATCAATAAACATTCTTACAAACCCCAGCAACTCTAGTGACCAAAACAAGCCCTCTCCCCATTAGAATGACCTCTTGTGTGTACAGTGACTGCATCCTTAATGAGCTGACATTATTTCCATCATGGGATTTAAGGGCCCCTGCAATATCAGAGGATTTGGAGGTTTCAAATCTTTAAAGCAGGAGTAAGCAGATGGGGAGATGTGATCACAGGGTTTATGGTTCTTAGGATGCTTGAAAATGTTGTTTTGCAGTTTAAGAAAAACACACACACACACACCTCCCAGGCGTCTCCCATCTCTGGAAAGCTTAACTGCATCAGAACTTAGTTCATTGACTGTAACATTCTGTGGATAAAAATTAAAGTGCAGAGTAAAACTCTTGACAAAAATAATCTTGCTTTGCCGCTGGCACCGAGCACGTGAAGTGCTTCAAACGCAAACATGAGTGGGTTCATGCATCCCCCACACAATCCTGTTTGTGTCAGCCTGACAACAGGCCTCCTCAGAGCCTGGGCTGTGGAGGAGCCCCTCCTGCGCCCAGGAGGGCGCTGCAGGGCTTCCGCATCCGCGCTTGCCCAGCGCCTTCAGTGATGGGACCCCCTTGAAGGAACAACAGAAACCCTGCCCTAGTTCTGCACGAGCTTGGCTTTGACCCACCAGTGCGACGCTCACTTTCAACTCCAGCACACAGAGCAGCCCCAAATGCACCCCTGTCTTGCCCTTCCGGGAACAGGAGCTTCTTTCTCCGGGTTATAACCCAGTTTGACTCCACAGGAGTCCTGGAAGCACCAGTACTGGCTTTGGCCAGGGGTGGGGTAGTGGAGGAGAAGGAAACGGCAACCCCTTCTCTGGGGCGGGGTACGGTAGTAGTGGAAGGGCTGGGGACCTCCTCCCAACTGGAGCAGAGGGTCTGACTTCCCCCTCTAGACTTATCTACTCCCTCCCTCCCTCCCTCTTAGGCCAGATAAAGCCCTGAGGGTCAGCAGCCAGCCAGCCAGACACGCTCAGGGCCAAGACTGGGCCCCAAAGAATTTCAATACGAAGGGGCCAGGACTAGAAGGAAGACGCTACTGGGACCCGCAGGGGTCACCCAGTGCAGCGCGGGCCTGGGGGTGTGGGACACACGGTGCTTCTGAGGAAATAAACTGTGAGCTGGGCTTAGCAAGGGGAGGTGGAGGAGAGGTGCTCCTTCACGACGTTCCCTGCGAGGGAACATCAGGTGCAAAGGCTGGGCAGCAGGAGAGGGCGGAGCACCTGGAGACCGGAAATTCCGGGGCTGGAGCGCAGATGTGGGGTGGGGGAAAGCGCTTCTGGAACAAGATGGGACTGGAGAGGCTCACCGAGTCCACACGGTGGAGGGCTTGCCAAGCTTGTTAAGGGATTTGCACTCTACCTGGAAGTCTCTGCGGGGTCGCAGAGGGATGTCAAGGAGGAAGTAGCCAGTAGCCGAGTAGCTCCGCAAGGTGCCGGAGCCTGGGCGGCAGCGGGGTGGTGGGAGTGAGCGACCTCCACTAGCTGGGGATAGCGGGGAGGGAGACAGATGGACCGGCCGGTGGGACAAAGCTGGGTGAGTAAACTGATTTGGAACTGAAAGAGAGAAGCCAGAGGCCCGTACTTCCTATATAAAGTTTTGAATTATTATGCCTCCCGCGTGGTAGGTAAACGATTATGAACAATAGCCGACTATTCATTCAGTAATGCACGACAATGTGCCCAATTACACTCCAGGCTGCATAGATTTTTCCCTTCTGTCTCCACAGCTCGACAGGGGGTATACCCTTTTACACTCCACTTCACAGAGCCTGAGGCCCCACAGCTAAGGAGGGGCCGAGCTGGGGGCCAGCTCCTGCAGGATGCTCCCACAGGCAGCGTCCCTAACCACGCCGGAATATTGCTTGGCTTTCTATAGGCAAATCGCAGTAGTCCCTAGGCCATTCCAGCCCCAGTCCATCACAGGCAAAGTCACAAGAGACTGGGGAAACCGTACAAGCCCACCTTCCAAAGCAACCGAAGCAGTGAATACCATCACCCGTCTTTCCAACGGGTGTCCAATTAATAAAATCCTGCAATCCCGTCTGATGGGAGGTAGTGGCTGTCACTCCAAAATAGACCAGCTCTCTTCAAACACATCCTCAGATGAGAGCTGCTGAGGATGTAGGTTACAGCTAGCTTGTCCTTAGCCTCCGGAGCTCATTAAAAATGAAACAAATATATCTTCCCTCCCTATTCGTTCTCTTTCATTGTATGCTTCCCTATCTTACCAAAGCATTGTCTTTGCCTTCTCCCTCCAACACAATTTGTGCTGCATAATAAACGGTAAATAATAGCGAGTCCATTCACAGGTGTTGAGTGCCAAGGAGACCCATTTGGACTGTTTCTGCTTGCTGTTGGTAAGAATTTTTTTCTGGGCCAATGATTTCCTTGCACATCTAGATACATATTTAGCTAGGGAGGGTCTCTAACAATCAGCAAGCCCCGCCCCCACCCCGGACCATAGTGACGCTGGTTCACTCTCTACTCAGGGAAGCCCAGTTGGAGATAGAAACTTTTCAGCATCTTTTCACAGCATCTTGGGAAGGAAAGGAAAGAGGAACTCACAGGCTCCAGGCACTGGCATGCACTCTCTCCCACTTCTCTCCCTGCTGCCAGCTACAGTGTCCACCTTGATGAGTGGACCCTGCATTTGGAGGGCAGACTCCCCCCACACACACACACACACACTGGAACCTTGAGCACACAAAAAAGGAAAACTAGGTCCAGCACCCTCAAGAGCACTGCCTAAGGGAAAAGAACTCAAGTGTCAAGCCCTTAATTAAGCAAAGGGTAGGTGCCACTGATACGGTCACTCAGAGTGCCAGCCTTATCGTCTCCAAAACCTGGCTTCCAACAGCCCCAAATGCCAATCCCATTGGGAGCCCTGCCCGCCCCACCCAGCCCAGTTCAGGGACTCGCAAACATGGGTGGGTGGTTTTCCCATCCTCCAACGCACCTTCTCTAGACTCACACCTGACAGTCAGCCCTGGACTGGACCCTAGAGGAAAGCTTAGGGCCCTAGAAATGTCTCTAGGGTTCTGCTTATGACTTGGGTCAAAATTTCAAATTTAAAAAAAGGACAAGGTTTTCAGGGAGAATGATTTTCACACAAAACAACATTCTCTGAAAAAAGTGAGCTCAGCCTCATGTGAAAGAAACATCTAAGTTCTGGTGCTGCATCAAACCGTAAGGTAACATTCAGGAAATCTTGGCAAAAACATCTCTACCTTAAAACATGCTGATTCACTATTGTCCCATATGTATAAGCCACTTTTGCAGCTTTGAAAGGGCTTCAAGAGTTAGTTACCAGGCACCTCCAAGACCTGAAACTTTCTTTACTCACAACTAACAACAATAATCTTCTTCATTTTCCATTCTTGCCATCATTCTGGAATCCCAAAGAAATGAACAAGTGCAAAATGAAAAATAGTCAAGTGTTACTCAAACATTTAACCAGATAAAAGCAAACCTCATGAGGGGGCTGCCTTTTTCATTTGGGTATCCCTCTCATAGATAAGAAGCTAGGTTATAAAGGCAGAGACCTTCCAGAGATGGGACCCGGCTCGTGGATCCCCCTGTCCCTGGCTCTTTCCTGCTCTGCCAACCTCCTCAATGTGTCCGCGGCCCCATTCTCTCGGTTTACACAAAATCATTATATAATGAGCTGGCGAGGCTGGGTATGTTCTACAGTAACCTGTTTGGAATCATAGGATGCAGTTGTCAGAGCAGAGCATGCGCAGAAACCCTGCTACGTTTTTTTTTTTTTTTCTTTCGCTCAAGGCAAGAGGTAACTGTCGGTCAAATCCTGCGAAGCCCTGCTGACTTCAAATACAGGATGCTAAAAATGAAATAAAGGCAAAGGGTGGGGAAGAAACCCGTGCATGCTGTGCACGGTGGGGTTACAGCTCATGGGAAGTGACTAGCAGGATAGTAAACACAGACAAAGGACAGAAGAGGGATGCATGCGGGGGGTTGGTGGGGGGTGGGGGCGGGTGGAGGCGAGATGGCTTGGAATACGGAATACTTTATTCTATCTGTACTTTAGATGACCTGAAATCAGTCCAGAAGTACCTCACTGCACTGCCGGTTTGCTGGGCAGAGAAATGAAAGGCCCTGGGATGGGTGAGACTTTGTTTTGCTTTTTTTCTAATGTGAGTTTATGGAGCTGTTTTAAAGGGACAAGAGGGGACTCCTGACCACCTATAGAAACAGCACTTACTGTAAGTGTCTAACAAAGAATTCGCCTGCACCCGGTGGTCCCCCTACAGAGCTGGCACCCTTGGGAAGAGTGAGATGAGCGTCTTTGTCCCCACCCCAGTCTCTCCCCAGGGTAGAGAAATGTGACCCAGGCTAGCCCCTCACCTGCCTCCCCCTAACTCCGCCCGCCGCTCCCTCCTGAGCAGGTCCGGGAGAGGCTGTCCCCGGGGGCGAAGGGGCAGCCCAGGCTCTCGACCACCTCTCTCTTTTGTTCCCCTAGACAGTGCCGGCGCTCCGGAGAGCAGCGCAAGAAGCGCCGGATCCTCAGGCTCCCGCCACGCGCGCGGGCAGAGGGATGGGACCCTCTTTTCCCTCTGCCCCAGGCTGCCGCCCCGCCCCAGTATGCTATGGGTTCCCAGGCAGGGCACTCTGAGGCGGACGAGGTCAAGGCCATCTGTCTAGTTGTGGGACCTCCTCCTTCCCTTCCTCCGTCCCCTGGCCCTCCGCCTACCCCGCGTCCTCGGCTGCAAGCAGCATCCTGAGGCGTCAGGTGGCCAGGGCGGGGGGCGATGTGAGTCGGGCGCCTCCCCCGGGGCTCACGGGCAGATGTCAGGGTGCGGGTCATTGTGCGTTTCTTCTTCTCCCAGAGAACAAAACCCAGCCCCGGGGGCAAAGGATGCGCTCACTCACCATGGCGGTGCCAACCGAGAAAGTGGCCATCAGACAGGCCATGCCCCGGGGGCGGCGGCGGCGGCGGCGG